>PVJN01026809.1:0-28688 GCA_004026805.1 Lasiurus borealis | reverse complement strand
GCGAACGGGTGGGGGCCCGCGGTGGGGGGGATGGTGAGGGCGCTGTGCCGGGCGAAGTGCTCCATGGGGTTGGTGGCTGGGTGCAGGGGGTCCAGCTCGGGGGGCTTCACCTCGAAGCCCGGCTTCATCCGCTCCCGCAGCTCCCGCTCCCGGATCTCCCGCTCGCGGATCTCCCGCTCCCGCAGCTCCCGCTCGCGGATGGTGGGGTCCACGTTGTAGAGGCCGGGCATGTGGTAGGCCAGCAGCGGGTCGGTGGGGTTGAGGGGCATGTAGAAGGGGTGGTTGCGGTTGGTGGGCGACATGACGTGCGGCCGGGCATACTCGCTCAGAGTCCGCAGGGCCGGGGTGTCGGGCCCGATGTACGGCGGCACGGCGGCGATGGTGGTGGGCGGCGGCTCGAAGGACGGCCGCAGGTGGCTGGGCCCGCCGAGCTGGGGGTCGCTGAGGCGGCCCTCGTGCGCCGAGCTGGACGCCTTCTGCTGCGGAGAGGGGGTGGGGGGACCAGCTGCCCGGTGTTCCTGGGGAGGCGGCTCTGCCTGTGCCACCCCGCACGGGCCCGTCCCCTGGGTCCCTCCCCCAACACCGAGCGGCCTCAGGCCGGCCTGGGACAAGGACTGGCCCAGACCCCGGTGCCGGTCTCTGTCTGCAGCTTCCCTGTGTCCTGAGTGGCTCCTGAACCTGGGGGGCAGGCACTGCACGGGAGGGTCCCCTCCCACAAGGAGGCGCTGGGTGGCCCGCCCACGGAGTGCCCAGGACGGGGTCTCCCGAGGGCGCGATGAGGCAGGTTAAGGCCCCTAAAACCTGGCTCTCCCCCTTCAGTTTCTCTGGTTACAGAGATATGGCTACGGGCTGCTGGTCAACCAGTCTGACCTGCCAGGGCCGAGGAGGAGGTGCATGCTGAGCCTCTGGGGAAGGTTGTTTAGGAGGAGGAGGTGCTTGGTGAGCTCTGGGAAGGGGGGCCCTGGGCTGGCTCAGGGATGAGCAGCAATCTCTCTAGGATGGGGCTCCCACAGCTCTGGACCCTCCCGCTGCCACGACAGTGGAGCAAACAGCCTCGCACAGAGCAGGTGGCCCGTGGCCCCAGCCTGGCATGGCCAGTGTCCCTCCCTGCACACACACCACCTGCCGCCCGGGAAGGAACCGGGAAGGAGCACTCACGGCCGCGCGCTCAGCCTCCCGCTCGCGCTCCCGCTCCCGTTCTCGCTCCTTCTCCTTCTCCTTCTCGCGCTCGCGCTCCTCCCTGGCCTTCTGCTCGGCCTCGCGCTTGGCCTTCTCCACGGCCTCCTCCCGCTTCTTGGCCAGCTTGGAGCCCGCCAGCGGCATGAAGTACAGGTCGGCGCGCGCACACGAGTTGTAGCCGCGGTCCAGGTGCTTGTAGAACCTGGAAGGCACGTCTGTCATCGGGGCCCTGCCCCGCCGAGCCCGCCCCGGGCTGCCCGGCCCCCGGACACAATACCTGGCCGACTGGCTGGCGTGGCTGGGGGTGTCCACCACCGTGGGCTCGGGGGACGGGCTCCGGGGCGGCGGCGGGGGGCTCTCGGGCTCCTCGGCCTCGTCCAGGGCCTCTTCCTTGATCTGCACGGGGGGCAGCGGGCAGGCGGCCCCCACGGGCGTGCTGCCCCCGGAGGAAACGGCCGCGGGGCAGGGCGGCGGGGCCGCCGGGCCGGGTCCCGGGAGCGGAGCCGAAGTGGAGGGGCAGGACGGAGGGGTGATGGGAGGGGGGCCTCCGGGGACAAAGGGGTGCTGAGCGAACGAGGGCTGCGGGGGCGCCTGGTGGAGGCCGGCGGGCGGGTGGGCGGCGGCGGGCGGCAGGCTCTGGCTCTGGGTGAGCACGGGCGGCTGGGCGGGCGAGGAGGGCAGCGGCTGGCTCTGCGGCATGAGCTGCAGCGGCGGCGGGTGCGCCGAGGGCGGGTGGTGCGTGGACAGCGAGCTCAGGGGCTTGAGCGCGGGCGGCGGCGGGAGGTTGGCGTTCATGGAGAAGGGCGAGGGCCCCGAGAGGTGCGGGGGGTGCTTGTGGGCCTGCGGCGCCGGCAGCTGGGGGATGGGCGTCGTGGGGGGCGGCTTGATGTGGGGCATGGCCAGGGGGGCGGGCGGCAGGGGCTGCTCCCGGGGGGGCTGCTGGGGCTGCAGGACTGGCTGCGAGGCGGGCGGCTGCAGGGAGGTGTGAGCGTGAGCGGCCGCCTGCGAGGCCTGGGCGGGGAGGCCGAAGGGCTGAGGGGGCCCGGGGTGCTGCAGCAGCGGCCCGGCCTGCAGGCTGTGGGGGCCGGGCGGGCCCTGGCTGTGCAGGGGCGGCTGGGGGTGCGGCGGGGCGGGGGTCTGGCCGGCCGGCCCGGTCAGAGGCTGCAGCGGGGGGTGCGGGGAGGGCAGCCGCTGGGGGTGCAGGGCGGGCGCCTGCTGGATGTGGGCGTGGGCGGCGGAGGCCGGCGGGGCCTGGCTGGGGGGCTGCGAGGCCGAGGGGGAGCCCTGGGGCGGGGCGGCGGGGGGCGCGGGCCCCGGGGCGGGGAGCGGGGGCGCGCCCGGGGCGGCGGCGGAGGGGGCGGGGGCCGCCCCGCCGGGAGCCTGCAAGGCGGGCGGCTGGGCCTGCAGCGTCTGCTGCTGCGCAGAGGAGTCCGAGTCGCTCTCATTGTCCTGGGGGCTGGGGATGCTGGGCGACGTGCTGCGGTTGTCCTGGTCGATGTCTTTGGGGTCGCTGCTGCCCTCGTCGTTGACGCTGCGGCTGTCGGAGCTCTCCCCCTCGCCCTCCGACGGCGAGTTGGGCCGGCTGATCTCCTAGGGCGAGAGGCAGAGGCGCTCAGGTCTGCCCGGGGCCCGCGCTCGGCTTCCGGGACCAGCGGCCCTGCCCGACCCGCCCTCCCTGGGAGAGAGGGCGCCGCCGCCTCCTAGGACTGTGGTCGGCAAACTGCGGCTCGCGAGCCACATGCGGCTCTTTGGCCCCTTGAGTGTGGCTCTTCCATAAAACACCACGGCCTGGGCGAGTCTCTGTTGAAGAAGTGGCCTTAAAAGAAGTGTAAAAAGTGTGGCTCTGCACAGAAATGTCCATCGTGGTGCTGCGGACATCTGGCTCTGGGACTAATGAATGAGTTTGCCAGCCGCGGCCCCAGGGGACGGACCGGGCGGAGGCTCGGGGCCGGGGCTGCAGCTGGAGACCCACCTGCGTTTTCGTCTTCTTGGAGCTGGTCCTGTCGGCCTCCTCGGTGTCCGAGGCCGCCTTCTCGCGCTGGCGCTTGGTGCTCTTCAGCGGGGACGAGGCGCCCTCCTTCGCCTTCTGTGAGGACAGCGCACGGGGGTCAGGGAGAGGGGTCCCCTCAGCCTCCGGGCAGGCCAGGTGACTGGCGACCGACACCCCGTCCCCCAGCCTGAGTCCCATCTCCAGAGGCAGAAAGCTCTGGAACAGGATCTGGGTGGGAGGAGGAGGCCTCTCCAATCACCCCTGCTCCCTCCGCCTCTGCGGCCCCGGGAGCCCCCAAAGGTTAGGCCCCCCCTCCCCCCCCTGTCTCCAGGCCCCAGGCCAGGGCAGTGCTGGAGGCTCCGTGGAGGAGCTGCGCACCAGCCCCAGCGATCAGGCTGCCGTGAAGGGGTGTCCCCCCCTCCCCGTCACCCCCCGTCCACCTTGGCCAGCTTCTTCACGGTCTCGGCTTTGCTGTCGTTGCTGGAGGTGCTGGCGGCGCTGGGCGAGTTGCGGCCGCTGGAGCGGACGTCTTCGTTGGTGGGCGAGGCGCGACCATCGGGGCTGGCGGGCTGCTTCTTCCGGCCGCTGCGCAGTGTAGACATCTGCCCGAACCGAGGAGGTGAGACTGGACCCGGTGCCCCACGGGCATCAAGCACAGACCCCGCCGGCCTCCTGCCCAATGCCGGCCCCGGCCAACACGCCGGGCTGCCCGCATGGACAGGGTCAGTGTGGAGTGGGGGGGGGGGGTTCGTGTGGAAAAGCAACTCTCGGCTTCCACCCAAGGCACCGCCTCCGGGACCCCCGAGGGACGTGCGGGCAGTGAGCGGGCTTCCTGAGGGCCTCGCTCGGTGGGGACAGCCCGCTCGCCACGCGCTCCGGATGACAGTACACAGCGCAGCTCCGTCACCACGCCGCGTGCTGACCCCAGAACTGCCCCCCACAAGCACCTGCTGCTCCAGCGGCCGGGCGGGCCCGGACCCACGAGCTGTGAGTACGCAGCTCAGCTCCTCAGCCCCTGGGCTCGGCGGCTTGTGCCTGCCTAAAAGGCCGGACCTGGGCAAACCCTCGCTCTCAAAGGTCCCGGCTCCATTTCCCGCCTGGAAAACAGTCTCTTTGTGGAAGGATGAGGCTATGCTGTGAGTAGAAACATGTACCTAAATGTCCCCAAACTGAACAAAAAAGAAAAAACCGAAACCGGTGTGGCTCAGTGGACAGAGCGTCGGCCTGCGGACTGAAAGGTCCCATGTGCAGGAGGCAGCTGATCCATGTTTCTCTCTCATCCATATTTCTCTCTATCTCTCCCCCTTCCTCTCTGTGGAAAATCAATAAAATATATTTTAAAAAAAGAAAGGAGAAAGCCAGCAAGTTTCAAACAGCAGAGCTATGCCCCTCCTGGAGGAGACCGGCCCACGGGCCAGAGGGGGTTGGGGGACGTGAGACCATGGCCCCACGGACTCTGTGAGGAGGGAAGGCGGGAGGAGGGGCGCCGCCTCCACAGGAGAGGCTGGAGGGCGGCCCGGACTCACCGAGCCTCGACTCCGCCGCGTCCTCATGCTATGCTTCCCGCCGAGCCCATCGTCCTCCTCCTTGACGGGCTTGAACATGAAGGGCGGGGGGCCCAGGGGCTTCTCGATGGGCGGGAGCTCCCCGTACTTCTTGAAGTGGAGGCGGCAGTCGGTGCACAGCAGGATGTTCTCCCGGCCGCCGTGGTGCCAGTCTTTGGAGGCTGCGTGAGGGCGGGGGGGGTGCGGGGGGGGACACCTCAAAACCGGTGTCCTGGGGGCACCCAGAGGGGGGCTCAACCAACCGGGAGCCATGAGAGCCGCGCAGTTCTGGGCTCGGCAGACACCGGCACTCAGGGGCGGGCGCCGCCCTGCTGTCTCTTTCATTGGGGTGCCCAGGAGGAGCGACAATAGTTGCCCTGGGCCCCAACCTTGACCGCGTCTGTCCTGCCCACTGATCAGCATTCTGGACTGACTTCATAGGGGGATGGGGAGAGGGGGTGAAGGAAGGTAAAACCTCCAACTTCCTGCAGTGACCGCCACACACAGCCCGATGCAAGGCCAGAGGCCACTCACCGGTGCTGAAGCAGTGGCGGCAGGCGTAGCCCTTCAGCTCCTGCTCGCTGTCCTCGCTGTCAAAGTCGTCCTCACTGGCGGAGCTCAGGTCCACTGCGCAGGGCAGGCACACAACAGGGTGAGGGGTGGGGACCATCACACTCGCCTGCCCAGGCGCTGAGCCGCAGGCTGAGGGGCGCAGCGGCTGAGGTGGGGCCTCGGGATGTCTCAGAGCAGAGTACTGTGGGAGGGCGCGCCCACGAGCCGGCCCTGCTAGATGCTGGGGGGGCTGGGGTGGCACCTGAAGCCTGGGTGGCGGGCACCCAGGCCCGGTGAGTCTGAACAGGGCGCAGTGCCCCTGTGGTGCCTTCCTGTCCCACGCAGACCCGAGGACCTGCCTCTGGTCCCGTGCCCCCCCCCCCTCCTCTGCCAGTCCCGGCAGCAGCCTGTTTGTAGGTGCAGCTTTAGGGACCCCGGAGGCCCGTGCCTGGGGCTCTGCCGCCTCCTGTGTGAGGGTTAGTGGGCGTGGCTTCCTGGTCACAGCGCAGTCACACGGGACCACGAGGAAGAGCTTGGTGTGGCAGGAGGAAAAGACAAATGTGAATCTGCTCTTACGGCTCCCACCACCCAAGTGCAATGACATTCAAACAGCGCACCGGCGACCGAGTGCCACCACCTCCTGAGTCACCAAACCCTCAGCCGAAGCCAGGACTTACTGTTGTAAAAGTTAAACGGCGTGCGCTCACTAGAAAAGTATGAATGAATGAATGACCTGTGGAAGGCTCTAGCCATCCAGTCAGTGACGCCCAGGCCGGCTGTGTGCTGGCACACACGTGCACGTGCGCACACGGGTCCCAGTCATCAGCTCCAGCCCTGGGCCCTAGCGTGCGAACCCCCACTCACAGAATTCGCTGGAGGGGGGTCTGGACGGGGTGTTGACGGGCGTGGACGCAGTGCGGGTCTTGATCCTGCGGAACACGGCCTGGCGGCGGTGCCGGCGGTGGGCGCGGGAGCTGGCGGCCTCGGGCGTCTTCTTCCAGTAGTAGTAGAAGGTGATCAGCTCCCCCTGCACAGAGGCCGCCCGTGAGGGGGGGCTGAGGCGCCTGGCACCTCCCCGTCCCCTCCGCTGGGGGCGGAAGCGGGGCTCTCACAGCTCTCTCCCGGAGACCGGGATCGAGAACGGCTGCTCCCGGAGCGGAGGGAGGCCGACTCCAGACTCTGGCCGAGCTGCCCGAAGGCTGGGCAGCTGGGCTGTCACCTCTGCCCGGAGAGCATACCTTCTAGGTGTCAGAAGATCCCTTCACTCAACACGGATTTCTGGATGCCTGCTAATGCCAGATGCCACCCTGTTCTGAGCACTTTATTTATTTTTTTAAAATATATTTTATTGACTTTTTTTACAGAGAGGAAGAGAGAGGGATAGAGAGTTAGAAACATCAATGAGAGAGAAACATCCATCAGCCGCCTCCTGCACGCCCCCTACTGGGGATGTGCCTGCAATCAAAGTACATGCTCTTGATCGGAATTGAACCTGGGACCTCGCCATACTTCTTTTGAGAGCCAAATTTTCTAAATTTAAACTTCTTCTAACGCCACTTCTTCAAAACAGACTCGCTCAGGCCGTGGTGTTTTGTGGAAGAGCCACACTCGGGGCCTAGAGGATCAGCACAGGCACACAGCTCGTCTCGCTCGGAGTGGGGGTGTGCTTCTCTCCAAACACCGCTCAACAAATGCCCGTGCCTGCCCCCGTGCCTGCCCCCATTAGCGGAGGAAGTCGGACCCCAGGCAATGGAGACCGGAGCCAGCCACTCCCCTGCTCCTTTTTGGTTCCAGGAGAAGGTAACTGACTCAACACAAGGGAGAACGTAGGAGCTGCCCTTGAATGTCTGATTGTCTCTCGCGCCAATGGTCCCTGTGGTGACTGGAACGTCCTGAGCCCTGAGGCCATGACCCCAGACCGGCCTGGCTCCCACCTTCCCCCCTGGACCGTCAGCGGTCTATACTATCGCTGTGCGGGCTGGCGGCAGGGACAAACCCATAAATCCTCCCGGAGAGTAAGAGACGCGTCCCAACAGGAAACTGATCTGCCTCAGGTTTTCTCATGAAAAACCAGCGCAGAAGCCAAGGCAGGTGACTGTCACTCTTCCAATCAGCTGCCAGGTGGCCTGCGCATCCGCTCCGAAGGGCGACCGGTGAGATCAAGCAGAGCCCGATCCGGAGGGTGAAGGAAGAGCGAGAAGACCCGGGAGGTTCCTTCCACCGCCCCCTTTCAGGGCCCGTGGGTGTGGAGGCCTGGGATCAGAGGGGGGAGGGGGGAAGCCACAGGAGATGGAAGGAAATAAAAACGGGAGAAATCAGGTGGAGGGGTGCCTCCAGGGTCTCTGTTAAACCTCAGTCTGACTCAAGGCTGTGAGAAAGCAGCCACCCTGCCGAAACCGGTGTGGCTCAGTGGGTAGAGCGTCGGCCTTCGGACCGAGGGATCCCAGGTTTGGTTCCGGTCAGGGGCATGTACCTTGGTTGCGTGCACATCCCCAGTAGAGGGTGTGCAGGAGGCAGCTGATTGATGTTTCTCTCTCATCAATGTTTCTAAATTTCTCTCTTTCTCCCTTCCTCTCTGTGAAAAATCAGTAAAATATATATTAAAAAAAAAAAAAAAAAAAGGAGCCACCCTGACATTGCACACAGCACCAGGGATTATTTCTCTTTCTCAACAACGAATGTTCTGGGAAAACGTAAACAGCTTAAGAGATGGCCTCGCTTGCAGGCTGAAGAGGAGGAGCCGGAGTTTGGCGAGGCCCTGCCTGGCCCAGTGCTCGACCCCGGGCAGAAGGGAGGCTCGGACAAGCTCAGCTCACACTTCCCACCCCCAGCGACGCGCCGGCCCTCCTCCTCCAGCCAGGACTTGGGAAAAAACGATGCTGAAATAAACATCAACTTTTTGTCACCTTTTAAGTCACAGCTTCTTAAAAGGAACGTGACCAGAAGGGATTCCATCATCGGAGCGACAGGGATCAAACTGACAACGCCGGCAGGACCTTCCCTCCCCTGCAAGTCTAAGCTGGCTGAGGAGAAATGGCAGCATCAGGGAAGGTGGGGGAAGTCACCTCCTAGAAATGTACGATGGTTAAACCACTCTGTAAAGCTGCTTGGCAGCTCTTAGAAAGCCAGACAAACACCTACCGCGTGACCCCGCAAAGAGAAAGAAGAACATGTGTTCACGCAGGACTTGTACACAAATGTTCACAGAACAACCCAGATCCCCCCACCCCCCGCCCCGAGAATGAATGACACTGGGGACACCCCGCCCACTGGAACACTACTCGGCAGTAAAGAGGGACGAACCACTGACACACAATATGGACGAATCGGAAAAGCGTCGTGTGGAATGACAGCGGCCAGACGCACACATTATATAATTCCGTCCTCAAAAAGGCAAACCTGTGATCACTAAGGAAGTCAGTGGTTGCCTGGATACCGGAGCGCAAGAAAAGTGCTTACAAAAGGACCCCGGGAAACCTTTGGGGGTGACGGGAATATTCTATAAATCACCTCTGGTATTTACATGGATTTATACAGCTGTCAAAACTCGCTGAACCGCGCACTCAAAGCAAGTACATTCTTTAATGTAGAAACGGTTGATCCCAAAATAAACACAGAAACGTAAGTCCAGGCCAGGTTTTACGAGCTGCCTCGCGCGCTGTCATGTCTGCGAGGGGATTAAACACTGGAATGGAGCAAATCCAGGCGGATTAGCCAGCATATTGGTGGCTGCATGGGTGGCTGGGTCTTGAGCACAAACAAAAGGCCACGCCGGGAAAGCTGTGGTTCTACAAATAGGCGGTGAGCGGCCCGGCCTCAGCGGGAGCGGAGTCAATGGAACTTTAATCAAACATGCAGAGTGCGGTGCGGAGGCCCCGCACATAAATCCAGGAACAAAAGCTGCCGCGAGATCAATAGCTCGCTGACACATGAACACAGGCCGCCATTGATCACAGCGCCACAAAGGCGGCTTGCAAATGAGCTCCCGCTTGTGCTCGCAGCAAACACAGGTATAAGCGCGGGCGACATGACGGCCTGTAATGACCACTTTGTTCCCGGCTCTGCCCTCATCTCACAACGAGGCCTCGCCGACAGCACCCTCACCTCTCAGGCTCTAACGGCGCAGCCGAGGGACTGAGCGGAGGGACTGAGCGGAGGGACTGAGCGGAGGGACTGAGCGGAGGGACTGAGCGGAGGGACTGAACGGTTAAGTGCCGGGGAAGAGGGGAAGAAGGGGTGAAGTCCCCGATCGCCAGCACTGGGCTGGAGCTCCGGCCAAGAGGAGCGCTCTGTCCATGGCCGATGTTTACCAGATTCTGTCTTTCCTCCCCTCAGCTCTTTCCCCTTTCCTCTTGGTGGGGGTGGAGGTGGGGGAGGGTCCTCTGGATTTGAGTGACAGGCCACACGCACAGAGCCAGGGCAGGAAGAGACTGGCTCTGGATCGAGGTGGCAGCCCCCTCCTGCTGCTGCAGGCTCTTCCCAGTCCCTGCCAGGGGGGAGCCAGGCAGCGCGGGGTTTCTCAATCTCCCACCAATGAAAACAGGGGTGCGGATGCCGCACAGAGGAGAGTGAGAGGGAGGAAGACGAGTTATCTATGTGGGGGAGGCAGCGGGGCAGGAGGACAGAAAGACAGACAGACCTAGAGGAGAGTCGGGCTGACAGAGGCTCGGGCACCAGCGCTCCATCACGGGCCGCTCCTGGGACCGGCGGGAGGAAGGCTCCTCCTCAGCCACCATCGCCCTCTGTGCCCCCTGTGCCAGCCTGCGAGTCCACCAGGTCACGCACACGGAACAGAAGCAACTGCGCTGCGCAGTCCTTACAGGTGGCTTTCGGGTAAGACCTGCCGGGACGGCCCGGGCCCAGCTCGGCTTTAGCTCAGGGACGCAGCCCGGAGACCCGTTCCAGGGTCCGAGTGGGCACCGCCCGGGGTGGGCAGGTGGGAGCTGGCAACCAGATGCAGGAGAAACCTGCCTGGGCCTCCTTCCCGCCCACAGCGGGTCGTTACCTGCCGGCATGTGGCAGCCACAAACATAACCGCTCCTCAGTCTCCCTCCCGCACGGCCCTGCCGAGACAGGGAGCCTGCAACCCGTCCCGCCCCATTAATTCCCTTTTTTAAGGTAAGACACACCGCATCGCTTCCCTCTCAGGACCGCGGGGAAATGAAAGCAGAGAACTGAGTGCCGAAGAGGGAGGCGCTGGAAGCATTTCCAGCATCAGAGGCTCGTTCTCAGCAACTGTCTGTCCGCCGTTCTGAGCAGAGGCAGGGGCCCGGCACCACGCTCCTCAGACAGGAGGTCTCTGGGGACCTGACACGGAAGCAAGAAGAGGGAGGAATTCCTCCGGCCCCATGTTAGATCACAAGGGCACACCCAAGCTCGATCGAGTCCAAACGTCTGTGATGATAACAGACTAGAGGCTGGTGCACAATCTGCACCAGTGGGGTCCCTCGGCCTGGGCTGCGGGGCTCAGGCTGAATCCGGGTCTCCAATATCCCCCCCAGGGGCCCAGATTGTGAGAGGGCACCAGCCAGGCCGAGGGACCCACCGGTGCACCATCGAGGGCTCCAGGGCATGGCCAGCCTGTCTCACCCAGTCCCGATCTGCTGGACCTCAGCAGCCAGCTAGCCTACCGGTGGGAGCGTCTGCCCCCTGGTGGTTAGTGTGTGTCACAACAACTGGTTGAACAGTCAGACACTGAGCATATTAGGCTTTTATTATATAGGACTGTTGCCACAACCACTCAAAAGTCTGGACACCGGAAAGGGGTAGGGGTATGTGCTAGAAGATGAGGTGCAGAGGCCCCAGCACACAAGTCCAGGGTGCCTGCAGCCTGCCACCTACTAGCACCTTTTCGCCTGAGCCATGGCAGACCTGGTCTTTTGGAAATAACCCTGTAGACACCCCCCCTGTAAGCCAGTGTATAGACACTGGGTTCCGGTGCCTTCCATTCTCATAACATGTCCTGGGGCCAGCAGAGGGAAAGGATGCCCCTGGCGTTACAGTTGTGCTAAGGCAAGCCACGCCTCCTCCTCCCATACAGGTAAGAATGGGGCTGCGGGAGTCAGCCAATCCTGGGAGCCCCACCCTCAGCAGGTACCCAACAGAGGCCGCCCCTGCTGGGGAGGGAATGCTCCCACTGATTGCTTCTTCGCCTCTGCAGTTTCAAAGGGCATCCTCTGCAGCCCAAGCACCGCCTACTACAAAGAGGGCAGCAGAGGGGATGGGATGGGGAGGCAGGTGTGGAAGCTGCTCACGATAATTATAAGTGCATTGTAAATACACTAGAGGCCCAGTGCACGGAATTCTCCAATCTGGGATCCCTCTCATAATCCAGGACTGCTGCCTCCCAACCGCTCACCTGCCTGCCTGATCACCCTCTAACCACTCTCCTGCCAGCCTGATCCAATGCCTAACTGCTCCCCTGCTGACCTGATTGCTCCCAACTACCCTCCCCTGCTGGCCTGGTCCCCCCCCCAATGCCCTCCCCTACTGGTCTGGTCATCCCTTATTGCCCTCCCTTGCAGGCCTGGTTCCTCCCAACTACTTTCCCCTGCTGGCCTGATCACTCACAACTGCCCTCCCCTGCTGGTCATCTTGTGGCTACCATCTTTGACCACATGGGGGCAGTCATCTTGTGTGTTGGAGTAATGGTCAATTTGCATATTACCTCTTATATAGGGTTATTAATAGGATGTGCATCTCTCTGAAGCATTTTACAGCCCTTTTTGGGTCCACCTGTTGCCAGCCAAATGGACAGCACTCCCATATGTGTGCACCTGACACCCCTTGCAGGTGAGAAAGTGAGCGATTAGAAGACATTCCCTTAATGCTTTCTGTAAGACATATTTTAACTGTTCTGATGCCAAATAAACATTCAAACATTGATATGTAGAGAAAGCACAGTTAAATGATCTCTATGCAACGCCTTAAGTCTACCTGCTAAAGTAGAATCAGTTACAATCGAGGTAATCTCTAAAACTTCTCAAGAATCCTTCAGTCCCCCTCTGCCTCCTCCAAGGAGGTCCAGATAGAGAGACAAAGGAACCCACCACCTACTTTCCAGAGAGGATGGTGAGATCTAAAACAACGTTTTAAAGGTGCTCGTTCCCAAGGAGAATTCCAGGAAGCAACAAACCAGGCCCAAACCCAGAGGGGCAGGAGGGAGACGGGAACATGGCAGAGAACTGCTGCTCAGGCTGCGCCCCCTGCCCAGGAGGCTGTCCCTGGGAAGAGCCGGGACCTGCAGCTGAGTGTGGCCTCTGATCGCCACGACCACCCTGCCTGGCAACCACAGCCACGCCGCTCCTTGGCAAAAGCCGTGAAACCGCGGGCAGCGAGGCCAGCCCGCACATTTGCTGGCACCGCCTCCGGCGCAGGTCACTCCTCCTCTCATCCCGGGCCAGGCCGGCTGTGACGCTGCTCGGGGCCTCTGAGGGGGAGGCGGCGCTGGGCAGGCCGTTCGCCATGGTTAGAGCAGCACCTCGACACAGCTTTTTCCAGCCGCCGACTGGGTGTCCTCCAGCGCCGACCCCAGAATTAGAGCGGCGCGCTCCTGGGCTCCTTCTGCTTTTAACCAGCCGAACCCCCAAACCCCCGAAGGAGCCCGGCCCCGCCAGCAGCTCTGCGGCTGCGGGCTAAGGAGCGCTGTGGGCTCGGAGCGCCTCCGGTAGGAGGACCCGCTGGAGCCCCCTCCAGCTCAGCTCCTGGAGAACGGGGAGGGGAGGGGAGGGGAGGGGAGGGAAAGGCCGGAGGGAAGAGCTGAAGTCTGTGGAGGTGCCTGGGTTTCGCTTGTAACGATGAGGCCACACGAAGATGCTCTGGAACCAGGGGATCCCCCACCCCATTAAAAACCCCAGTTGGGCCGAGACCAGTTTGGCTCAGTGGATAGTGCGTTGGCCTGCGGATTGAAAGGTCTCGGGTTCGATTCTGGTCAGGGGCATGTACCTTGCTTGCGGGCACATCTCCAGTGTGGGGAGTGCAGGAGGGGGCTAATGGATGTCTCTCATCAATGTTTCTGACTTTCTATCCCTCTCCCTTCCTCTCTGTGAAAAATCAATAAAATATATTTAAAAAAAATAAAAACCCAGCTGGCAGGTTAGCAAGTACTTTTTGAACAATCATGACCCACCTCCTTTGTACGCTGCGAAGGGGGTGTTAGTCCCAGAGTCTCATGATCTTAACCACTCGAGGCGAATAGTCATCCATGCTTTTCTAAGCCAGAGGCTCAAACGTGAGCTGTCTTTTATCTACGGAACTCAGTGCCATGGCGTCTTACACTTCTTACCTGGACCCCAAATAGCTGAGGCTGAGGAGCTCAGTGCGTTTCTGACTCGCCTCGGGGTGAACCACCCCCGGCACCCAGAAATTACAGACCTGAAGCAACTTCAGGGGAACCCAGATCAGAAGCCCATCTGGCAGGCCCAAGTGCCCGATCGGCATCTGCACCAACCTGGATAAGCCGTTTCCACTTCCCACACCACCAACACCCTGCACGGGCTGTGAGAAAGACGGGGGAGCCCGCCACGAGCACCCCCTCCCGGCCTGCCCACCAGGCCTCAGGCCATCACGCGCTGACACTGGCCTCCAGGCGGCATGTGACAGAGATGCGCCAGGCAAGTGGCCTTCTTGGTCCCAAAGCAGTGCCTCGTCCTCTCCTAAGGACAGTCTAGAGCAGCGGTTCTCAACCTGTGGGTCGCGACCCCTTTGGGGGTCAAATGACCCTTTCACAGGGGTCGCCTAAGACCATCGGAAAATGCAGATATTTACATCACGATGCATCACAGTAGCGAAATTTCATGGTTGGGGGTCACCACCCCATGAGGAACTGTATGCAAGGGTTGCAGCCTTAGGAAGGTTGAGAACCACTGGTCTAGAGTTTATATCAAACAGAGTCTTCGAAGGAAAGACTTCTGCACATGCTCAGAGCATCTTCCAGTCTACGTCCTGAGCTGAAGCATCTACAGCTGAGACTGCACTGGCTCACCATCGGGGAGGTGGCCAAGCTGAACTCCACACGCTTGCTGCCATCTGTCCACGCAGTTCCATTAAAACCTGTTTGTCATCAAGCAACGGAAGGACTGTCCACTTCACCAAAAGTGACAATAAAACAAAAGCCAGATTTGGAAATGGCTGTTTGGAAACAGGTCAAACACTGACCGGTCGGAAGCCCAGCCTGAACGGAGGGGCTCCAGCCGCGTTGGGGCCACAGACGCCGGGCCGTCCCGACACAAGGACGAGCCTGGCCCTCACTGACCCAGAAGCCACACACTGAGGGGCCTTCAGTCCGATTTCACTGCGCTGGCTGTTTAACTGACGGCTGTTCACGTTTTAAACATAGTAACGCCATCGCTGGGAAACTCGCTCTCTCTGTGGGGCTCCAAACCTCAGGAATTCGTTCACCGAAATCAGTGCTCTTCCCTGAGTGAGACCTTCGTGATTCCCTGAACTCGCTTTATTGCAGTTCAGCGACAGGGCACGTGTGATGTCACTGCTGCCAGTTCCAGCGTATCACATCACCCTGCCTAACATTTTCTAGATCCTGTAACAAAATCACGATTCTACCAGAAAAGGTTTGGGGGCAGGGAGATAGAGAGAAGGGAAAAAGCCATAAAACTGTTAAAAACCGCCATTCTCCATCCCGTAAACATTTTTCTCTTTATGGGCCTTTCATTATATGTGCCATCTTATTATCCCCGCACAGTATCAGAGTGACATCTGTCAGGGTCAGCCTATACACACACAGTGGCACTGTAACGTTCAGTGACGGCCGGGCACCCCTCATACACGCCACCGCGTCACACTGACTATCCGGACCACAGGGAGAGCTTCTCACGAGTCTCTGCATGAATACAAACCGGTGCTTCATCACGGCCCGGCGTGGCTCAGATGTCACCGAATCTGACAGAACAGGATGTCACGTGGCTACAGCTGGACCTTCTTCTAAGGCTCAGAGAGGCCCTGAGCTCAGAGCCAGAGGAAGCGAGCGCCCCTTTCTTTCGGGCACCGGCGCCCACACAGCTGGCTACCAACGGGCCAGGAGGCCTGGGACCGCGCTTCCCCGCTCGCTGTTCTGCAGGCTTTTAAGGAAACAGAGCCGAAGGCGCGATGCAGAGCTGGGGGGCGGGCTGAAGAGGCCCAGCTCAGGGGCTCGCAACCGCCCATTCTTCATGGTCAGGACACCATTCACTCCGCTCGTGAAAGCGTCAGAGGCCATGCACTTAGGTTAAGTGTCACGTCTCACTATAGTGAACTCCACTGCTGACCTTTAAACACGTTCTCTTCTAATGGTGCGGGGCGTTCTAATGTCACAAAGCTTGGGCTGAGAATGGCTGGCGTGGACCACAGACTCTTTAAGCACGAAGTCTAGAAGCCTCTCTGGAAGTTGAAGTAAAAAGTCTGTGTTGTGATGCTCAGCTGAGGATGGAACCCGGGGCGCAGCTCACTGTTCCACCTCACGCATCCCGGGGCCACTCAGCCTGGGCACGCGGGCTGCGCCGGCAGGAAATGCGTGAGCTGGGAGGCCCGTGAAGTTCATTCCACCCGAGTTACACATGTCCTCTCCACTGTCCCGCTTTTCCCTCCAGGACACACGTCAGGACACATGCCAGTTCCCGAGTGCTCTCCTGCTGTGGGGCTGGGTGCTGTGTGCAGATCCACGTGCTGCTCTGAGGGACGGCGCTGAGGCACCTGCACCCTAACAGCGCTAATAAGGAGGGGAGGGACCCTCTCCCGGGAACTAAAGCGTCATTTCAACACACTCCCATGTGGCAGCAAATACAGGGCTTCGCTGCTCGAGGCAACAGCAGAGACAGGAGTTGTCACCTAACCCAGAGAAGAGGAGAACGGGTAAGAACTCCTGCACCCCGTGGTCTGCCTCAGAAGGGCTGCCATGTTGCCGAGACCGGTTTGGCTCAGTGGATAGAGCGTCAGCCTGCGGATTGAAAGGTCCCAGGTTCGATTCCGGTCGGGGGCATGTACCTTGCTTGCAGGCACATATCCAGTGTGGGTCATGCAGGAGGCGGCTGATCGATGTTTCTGACTTTCTATCCCTCTCCCTCCCTCTCTGTGAAAAATCAATAAAATATATTAAAAAAGAAAAAAAGAAAGGCCACTGTCAGATGCTCCGAAGGCACTTTCCGTGCTCTCTCTAGTTATAGAAACACCATAGTTCTAGCCACTTTTAATAAAGACCGCTCCGTGGTTTTCAGCCCCATGACTTCAATTCCGAGGAGACCAGCTAACCTCCATGTCTCACCCCCATGGGCAGGAGTAAGGATGGAAAGCTTCGCTCTGGGTAACAGAGGTTAACACGGCCATCGCTACGCCAATCCGGGCATATTTTTCAGCTGATGGAGACCGCGATGCCGGCACCAACAGCCTGGAACTGAGCCCCGCGCGGCCTCCGACAGGCCCTGTTGCAACACTCTCTCCTCCAGGGCCCGCCCGCCCCCATCGACATCTCATCTCGTTCCCAGCATTCCCAGCGAGACCAGGTCAGCGTGGCCTCGGGCCTGCGCTGCTCTTTAGAAACAGCACAGGGAAATGTAGCTCCCAAACTGCCCTAATTGTATTTTACCATTTACCATGTTCATTGTCTAAAAAACACACAAATCAAAATGGATCAGACACATAAATAAATAGCTGAATGAATAATAGTAATACCCGACTGCTATAATCTTAAACTTCACAGTGGCACGTGGGAATTCTAGTCTTCTTACTTTTATACCAAACACGTATCTTACAAAGGTACTTTTGTAATGCCACATTTACTGAAACCAAACACACCCGGAAGATGGTCAAGCACCCCAATCCCGCCGCTGGAAAAGGCTTCTCATCTCTAAGAGCATCTGAAGCTGATGCAAGTACTTCCAGGTCACTGGACAGCAGGGTAAGGGGCTCATTCTGCTCCTGCTCACTTTTCTTTTCCTTTCTTTTTTTATTTTTAACATATATTTGATTGATTTTTTTTACAGAGAGGAAGGGAGAGGGATAGAGAGAAACATCAATGAGAGAGACATAGATCAGACCTCCTGCACGCCCCCTTCTGGGGATGTGCCTGCAACCAGGATACATGCCCTTGACCGGAATTGAACCTGGGACTTTTTAGTCTGCAGGCCGACGCTCTATCCACTGAGCCAAACCGGTTTCAGCTTCTGCTTTTTTCTAAGTCGCCCAGCACACCCACTGCAGGCCGCTCACCCCCGGCTCTCTTGCATCTACTCGTCAAATGCAAACGCAGCCTCGGGTCTGACTTTCCTTCCTCCCCGGGCCTGTGTCAGAATCACTGTTTCCCGGGTGTGGAAACAGCTTCCGGGCAGTGCTCATGAAAGGACGCTCTAGAAACTATATGTGTGCAGAGAAGGATGCGTCTTCACAATTATTCGGATCGGCTTAAAATAGCCGGGCTGTGCGACTGGAAAAGGCCAAATGACTATCCACAGATGTCAATGGTTTCCAAATTAGCTCATCTGCGGGCCGAGTGGCCTCGAGTGGCGCGAAGACTATGTCCCTGAACTCAGGTCAACCTCTAAACACGTATCTGGGAAGACAAGGTGCTAAGTCCTCATCCCCAACACCTGCTGGGTCCCTGTCACTTCCCGCTCTTCAGTCACTGACGTGCCGGACACCTCCTGGCCAGTCCACTGGCCTATTTAATTATTTAATTATTTTGCGTCTGGCTCCGCGGGTGCACCCACGTGGGGGCCAACAGGCACCCAGGGCCCGGGGCTGCCCGGTTTCTCAACTCACACTCTTGGCCTGCTACCACCGGTTTCCTTAGCTGCCCCTGAAAAAACGAAGAATAAGAGGAAAAGCTACTCTGATATTACTTCCCGGTTGGAATTTCCTTAATGGCTTATCGTGTTTCTCGGCATAAAAACATAACGAGGTGTTTAGGAGCGCGGGCTCTAAAGCCAGGCGGCCTCAGTTCACATCTCGGCTGTTACTGCATCAACCTGGCCAGCTCCATCGCCCCGAGGTTAGCAAGTCAACCCATCGGTGCCTGCAAAGCGCCTCGAGCCGGGCCTGAGGCCTCAGAGGCCCCCAGGACCCGCCATGACGCCTGCTGGGGCCTGACGAGCGTCCCTCTGACCCCCCAGCGCCTCGGCCCTCCCCACTCTCCCTTTGGCTCAATGCCCAGCGGCTGCACTTTTTCTTTTAGTTCATCCTATGCCAGGGCCTCTGTGCAGGCGGATCTGTGTCCTGGGGGGCTCCTGGGAGTGCCCCCTCCCCTCTGGCGTCTGAACTGAAAGGACACACATTCAGGTGCATCATTAGTGAAGTCAGGTCACTCCGTCACACAGGGTGGGACAAATGTAGGTTTGCAGTTGTGAGTACGCAAAACAGTTTATTCTTGCATGATTTGTTAATGATTGTATTATCTGCCATACGAACAACTGTAAGCCTACTTTTGCACCACCCTGTATATTCAATACTGTATGTATAACTAGAGGCCCGGTGCACGGAATTCATGCAAGAGTATGAATCCAATCTAACAAAATCCTTTCTTGATGATTTTATTTTATTCTGATAATTTTATCTAATCTGGACACTGAATATCCTATATAATAAAAGCCTAATATACTAAGTGTCCAGTTGTCCATTCAACCAATCAAAGCGTAATTCCCCCAACTGCCAGCACTGGCTTCCCTCTGGTACCAGGGACCCCGGCTTTGTCTGGAAGGATTTTCGGAAGGACATCCGGTCTAAATGGCATTTTACGCTTTTATTATATAGGACAGCAGTCCTCAACCAGTGTAATTTTGTTCAACTAGTTATAATGTTGATTAGAGGGGGGGAGGTGTGGATCAGTTCCCGGCTGGGGCTACTGTCTGTGGAGTTGACACGTTTTCCCCATGTCAGCGCGGGTTCTCTCCAGGTACTTAGTCTCCTCCTCCATCTCAAACGTGTGCACACAGGTGAACTGGTGTGTCTAAACGTGTGCTAGTCTGAGTGAGTGTAGGTGGGAATGGCCCTGAGATGGAGGGGGGTCCTGTCCCACCTGGTGTCTGGGGCTACCATAAGAGGCTCCAGCAACCCTTGACCCTGAACTGGAATGAGCGCTGGAAAAGAATTATTTATGTGTTTATATTAATATTTCTTAAGTCTATGGATAGCTCACGTTTAAAATAAATGTTTAATCAGAAGTGTTTTAGGTTTTTATTTCCTGTATGCCTTAGGAACTTAAAAATTATTTATACCAATTAGCTTATAGGTAAAATTGGTTTTTATGTCCTTTAAGCCCCAGTTTCCAAGAATCTATCTGATGCTGAGTTAGGACTTACTGTATACACTTAAGGGATTATTCACTTAACCTGTTTTCTTCATAGATTTAAAATTCCATGAATCAAGGGCATGTACTTTTAGTTGATGCTACACTTTTAGCACTTAACGCAGTATTCAGCATTCTGTAGATCATCAATAAACATTTACAAATTGAATGAGTACAAGAGCATTTAATGCCAACTTGATTTCTCTTTTAAGAAATAACTTAAAAAAAAAAAAACCTCTCACAGAAGGCCACTATAATAAATAGAAATCAACAAAATATATAGTTGAAAGAAAAAAGAAAACCCAATCTAACAAAATCCTTTCTTGATTTTATTTTATTCTGATAATTTTATCTAATCTAATAAATATCTAATAAATATCCTATATGATAAAAGCCTAATAAGTGTCCAGTCGTCCATTCAACCAATCAAAGTGTAATATGCTAATGATATGCTAAGGTCACTCAAATGTTCGCTATGACGTGCACTGACCACCGGGGGGCAGATGCTCCGACCAGTAAGTGAGCTTGCTGCTGGGGTCTGGCTGATTGGGACTGAGCAGGATAGGCTGAACACTCCCTGGAGCCCTTTCACAGTCCCTTCCCAGCTGGCCAACCTCCTGTGCCCCTCCCCGGCCTCAACTGTGCACTGGTGGGGTCCCTTGGTCTGGCCTGTGCCCTCTTGCAATTTGGGTCCCCTCAGGGGATGTGGAAGAGCCAGTTTTGGCCTAACAGCCCAACAACCAGTTGCTATGATGCGCAATGACCGCCAGGGGGCAGATGCTCAACACAGGAGCTGCCCCCGATGGTCAGTGCGCTCCCACAGAGGGAGCGCTGCTCAGCAACAAGCCCAGAAGTCGGGCTCATGGCTGGCCACGCAGCGGTGGTGGCGGGAGCACTAAGGATGTCCGGGGACATCATCCAACGGCTCCTGCACTGTGACAGGGTGCAGGCTGGGCTGAGGGACCCCCCACCACCACCCAGTGCACGAATTTCACCAGATGTAAATGTATATAACAACAAGCTCAGGAAGGAATCCCTTTCCTCTCCCCTGGGTCTCACTCAGCACTTCCATCCCTCTCTTTAGTAGCTTTACTTCCGGTTCCAAAGCCTTCAGGAGCCACACCAATAAAAGTCCGTGTAAGAGGGCTGTGGGGACACTCAGGTGTCCCGACGGGCACCTGCTCAGACAGGACACTCAGGGCAAACCGCTGCTGCAAGGTGTGGAGAAGACACTTCTGTCAACTGGCCTATCTTGTCTGGAAAACTTCAAACCCGGAGAGATGTTTGTGATCAAAGTTTCAGTCCTTTGTGAGGGGACACAGACTAATACAAGTGACATGCACAGAAGGACATGGCATTAGAGGACAGGGTGTCACCTCTGGAAGCATTTTCAAGGCTCTCTATTTTATAGAAAGAAATGCAGGAACTCTAACTCTGTAGAGTGGTCACAAATACAGCTGGACACTACCCAGCGGAGATGGACACTAAAAAGGCAGTGGATTTGTGTGTGGAGTAGGAGGCCCATGTGGCGGGCTTACTCGTAAGAAGGTACAGGGAGACCCTCAGACTGCACTTCTGCAGGGTTAGCCCCGGAGTGACCAGACACCCGACCTCCCCAACAGGGTCGTTCTTTCCCAGATACAGTGGTACCTCGAGATACGAGTTTAATTCATTCCGTAACCTTGAGGAGTGGGAAACTATGAGATGCTCGAGTCGCGGTAAACTGTTGGGTCGTGTGCAGCCAGCTGATCTGCGCGATGACTCCTATCTCAAATGTTGCTCGTATTTCAAAGCAAAAATCGCTCGCTCGAAGGCTTCTATCTCAAAAATCTCGTATGTTAAGGTGCTCATATCTCGAGGTACCACTGTATTGCCCAACATTATGCTCTCCTGTGTCTTACATTTCCGGTGACTTCTGTGAATTGTTTAGTTTGCAGCCTTTTCCTTAAGTTCACTAATTGTTCTGGAAGGATCCAAATGTAACAGTTCTCATCTCCACCCCCATGTAGGGAAATAAAGGTCAAAGAGGACGCAGTGTCCCATTTGATGCGGCCTGAGCCCCGGCATCTGTATCTTCTTCCAACTGGAGCCACAGCCTGACAGCACGCACCTCCCTTCTCCTGCCCACAGCCTAAACCCCGCTAACAGCCGAAACCGGTGTGGCTCAGTGGATAGAGCGTCAGCCTGTGGACTGAAAGGTCCTACGTTTGACTCCGGTCAAGGGCACGTACCTTGGTTGTGGCCCCATCCCCAGTAGGAAGTGTGCAGGAGGCAGCTGATCGATGTTTCTCTCTTATCAATGTTTCTAACTCTCTTATCTCTCTTCCTTCCTCTCTCTCTAAAAAAAAAAAAAATCAAAAAAATATATTTTAAAAATAATAAAAATAAAAACCCGCTAATATTTCAGTATCTGTTGACTAGCTGACTGAATAAACAAATGTAAATAAAATAAATAAAAAAGAAAACACATTTTAGGGGCCATTCAAAAAAGGCATTCACTGTAGGAAGCTTGTTAAGTTATAAACCTTCATATAAGGTATCCAGTTATTTCCCTTAGTAAGAGATGCATTTTATCCCTCTCCTCCCTCCAAGAGAAGCTAAGCACCAAGAAACTAAAAATAACCCGAATAATACCAAGGAACGAGCCGCTTCCTCTGGCTGTTGGCTTTACTAGTTTAGGGCAGAAAGGAGCTTCCTTCCTGCCCGGCCAGCAGGCATCTGAGGACACGGGAGGCCGAAGACGCCACAGCGGCGGGGGCTGGACCAGAGGGCGGCCTCTCTGCTCGGGACCCTGAACAAGGTGCTGTGCAGAGGGCGGCCTCTCTGCTCGGGACCCTGAACAAGGTGCTTGGAGGAAACAATGTCAAGTTCGTCAAGATGTTTTTGTAAACAGGTTCATTTCCAAAATTCTCGTGTGGCGACGTAAGACATGTGTGTTTCTGAACAGGGAGGGAGAGAAAAACCCAACAGCCTTCACACGAATGCGGGCAATGGGCGGACAGAGGAGAGATCGGGACCCACACGCCTGGCTTAGCCGATGAGGGATGTGGACAGAGCGGGCAGTGAGCGGCCAGAGGAAATGGGAGGAGGAGTGCTCACAGTATCATCTGGGTATTTGTTATTCTTCTCCCACAAGGCACTGGGGTTAACTGCCCCTCTCCGCTTAAAAGGATGGCCATTCCACGAACTGTTCAGTTAGCAAACATCTTCAAGCCAGTGCTAAGAGCCTAGCAATTCCCAAGAAGGCACAGATGGTCGGAGTGTTGCCCCGGGCGCCAGAAGATGGTAGGTTCGAATCCAGGTCAGGGCACATACGTAGGCAGTGGGTTTGATCACCAGTCGGGGCACCTATGGGAGGTGGCTGATCGATGTTTCTTTCTCACTCTGATGTTTCTCTCTCTCTCTCTCTCTCTCCAATAAGAAAATATTCTCGGGTGAGGATTAAAAAATAAACAAAACCCCAACTGGGCCTACAAATCTCTGGGCACCACCTGATGACTGCTGTCCTCGGGGGCACACCAACTCCCAGGGCGCAGGGCTGCCGTGGGATGACTTGGGGCCTATTCTGTGCTGACACTATTTCTGTGGCACCAACTTGAACCCCAGCTTCTAGGTCTGCATTCAGTGTGAGGCTGGTGGTCCGGGCCAAAATTCCAAAGATGATGAAGTTGTACATAAACGTGATTTGAAAACTCACAGAAAACGTGTCTATCCTCTTGGGCTCAGTCCCCTGTAATTAAATCTTTTATTCTTGGAATTTGGGAGGTATGCAGCTGAATGATAAAGACTGGTCAGCCACAAGCAGGATTTTCGTACCTCGTCAGCCGTGGAGAACAAGGAGAGCCATCGGCAGTCCAAGAAATCTGGTTTAAGTCTAACACTCTGAAGGATCACCCACTCCTCCTCTTTGTAATTACACTTTCACACTCAAAACCAACCCCTTTGCAGTACACAATTCAGACGCAGTTAGTACATTCACAGCGTGTGCAGCGGGCACCTCTACCTCGTTCCAAAACACTCAGCACCCTCTGAAGCATCCCAATGAATTTAAGGAAAAGCAAATGGCAGCCACTGAGATTACAGCAGTGTTTTCTCCGCCAAATATCACTTGCTTCGTTTTCAATCTATATTTTATTTTAAAGGCAAGGGAAGTTCAAAGACTAGTGGCAACGAATACAGTACCCAGAAATACGTTTTCCAATCTGCCCTGTGATTTTCTATCCACCTGATGGGACAGCTAGGGTGAGCTCAATGTGTGTCTCTCCTGGGAGGAAGTAATAGTAGCCATCACTCGTGAATATTTACTAGGTGACATACTGAATAACACAGCGGCTAAGACTGGTTTTCCGCAGCCACCGTCCAAGTTCAAATTGATTCAGCGTGAACTATGTGCACCTCTGGACAACTAAGCTAACCTTTCTGCCTCCGTTTCCTCACAGGTAATGGAAGAGAGCACCGACTTCAACAGCGCTCACACCTCATGCGGTTGCTATGAAAATTAAACAATTTAAGCGCTAAAAATAGCAACCGGGAGCCCTAGCTGATTTGGCTCAGTGGAGAGACCACCCCCCTGTGGACAGAAAGGTCCCAGGTTTGATTCTGACCAAGGGAACAAGCCTAGGTTTTGGACTTGATGCCCAGTGCGGGGCGTGCAGGAGGCAGCCAATCCATGATTCTCATAGTTGATGTTTCTCTCTGTTTCTCTCTCTCTCTCTCTCTCTCTCTCTCTCTCTCTCTCTCTCTCTCCCCCCTCCCATTCCCTCCTCCTCTTCTCTAAAATTAAAAATATATATATTTTAAAAAAAACAGCACCTAGACATAAGTACTCAATTTATGTTACCTGTAATCACTGCCTCCTTATTTAATTTTCACCATGAAAGAGTTAATTTACAACGCCTTGAAGGAGGTTCTAATTGTGTCCTCATTTTACTAGTGAGTAACCTAAATGCTCCGGTATCTGAGAGACTTATCAAAAGCCCCCAGGGAATGAATGGCAGAGCTGGACTTTGAACCCAACTGTCTGCTTCTCTACCACAGAACAAAAACTTCCTTGTCACACTTACCATACTAAGCAAAATCACACGTGAAAGTAAAAATGTAAAAAAGTCAACGTATCCTCCTATCTAATAAGAGTAATATGCAAATTGACCCACCTCCACTACACCCTCAAGCCATGCCCACCAGCCAATCAGAGCAAGTATGCAAACTAACCCAACCAAGATGGCTATGGCCACAGAGAGAGCAGGAGGGAGGCTTGGATTGCCCCTGGCGATGGAGGAAGCCAAGCTTTCCGAACACCCTGGCTGGCTCAGGACTCTGCTTAAGGCAACAAAGTTCCAATGGGTATGCAAGCAGAAGGCTTGGCTCTGCTCCAGGCTACAAAGTTTCAATTGTAGAAGACAGATAAACCCCAGATACTAGGGCCTCCCCCTTGGGTCACTGGGGTGTGTGGCCAGATTGCAAACCACCACAGGCCCATCGCCCAGGCCAGCCCAGGCCCCAAGGGAACACCCATCCTGATCCAGGACACCCTTCAGAGCAAACCAGCTGGCCCCCGCCCTTGCAGCAGGCCTCTACCCTATCTCATTAATCACTCCAACACAGAAGATGACTGCCCCCATGTGGACACAAGATGGCCAGCAGGGGAGGGCAGTTGGCAGGGACCAGGCCTCCAAAGGGGAGGGCAGTTAGGGGTGACCAGGCCCACAGGTTAGGGCAGTTAGGGGCAAACAGGCTGGCAGGGGAGCAGTTAGGCATCAATCAGGCAGGCATGCAGGTGAGCCCACCAGCCAATTAGAGTGAGCCTAAACGGGCAGTCAGATATCCCTCAAGGATTCCCAGATTGGAGAGGGAAGGACACACCCTCACTGTGCACGAATTTCATGCATTGGGTCTCTAGTATATAATAAAGAGGTAATATGCAAATGGACCCTCACACCCTCACAAAAGATGGCTGCGTACAAACAGTGAAGGATGGCTAAATGACTGAACAAGTACGCTGCGTGAGGCAACCAAGTCGGTGGGGGGTGGGGGTAGGGGAAGGAGTTGGGGGCACCAGGCTGGCAGTCACAGGTGACCAGGCCATTGGCATGGGTAGTGGGGGGGTTTGGAATCAGGAGTGACCAGGCCAGCCAGGGAGGGGGCAGTTGGGGGCAACCTGGCCGGCAGCAGGGGGGCAGTTAGGGGCGACCAGACAGGTGAGTGATTAGGAGCAAAAGGTCCAGGATTGTGAGAGAGATGTCCCTGGGACTGGGCCTAAACCGGTAGTTGGACATCCCCCAGGAGGTCCCTGAATGGAGAGGGTGCAGGCTGGGCTGAAGGGACTCCCCCCTCCCCGCGCATGAATTCTGTGCGCTGCGCCTCTAGTTTGAAATAAACAAACAAGACCTCAAAATAAGACAAAGCTGTTCATCAAGGAAAAAAATGTTAACAGTGAAAAAAAAAGTCTACAACCTGGAAACTAGAAGTAACTTAAATGCTCAAAAGTGGAAGTTTTATCTTTTTAAAGTACAGCCATCAAAAACAATGATACATGTTTAATGTTAAAGTCAGTTTAAAAATGGTAGATAACAAAACCAAATGAGGCCACTTCTATTGAAAATATTTAATAAATGCCCAAAAACAGTCTGAAGCAGCGGTTGTCAACATTTCGAACCTCGCGGACCAACGGTTGGCGACGGCTGCCTTAGAATTTTTTTAAAAAATATATTTTATTGACTTTTTTACAGAGATGAAGGGAGAGGAGGAATAGAGTGTTAGAAACATCAAGAGAGACATCGATCAGCCGCCTCCTGCACGCCCCCTACTGGGGATGTGCCCGCAACCAAGGTACATGCCCTCGACCGGAATCGAACCCGGGACCTTCCAGTCCGCAGACCGACGCTCTATCCACTGAGCCACACCGGTTTGGGCCTGCCTTAGAATTTTAAGGAATCTTCTTGGACTAAATGGAAGAGGAATCTCAAGCTTCTACTTATTGCCATCTGTTCTCTATCACACAGGCATGGAGGCACACACAAACATCTGCATGTGTCATACTGTAAGCTTTTAAAGTTTGGATTATTCTTGTGCACAATTACTGTTTTGAATATTTTAAAGAAAAGCTGCAAGCATGACATAAAGAATTCCCATATAGCTCTTACCCGATTCCCTAAATATTAACATTTCATCACATTGCTTTTAATTCTCCTGTAATGGCCATCTGTGTGCTGTTTTTCCTCTGAGGGAAGGTTACAGACCTGTTATTTCTGAATACACTTTAGCATGCACAATTTTGTTTTGTTTTTTAAATAAAAGCTCTATTATTGCCACCTCCTGCTTAAAAATACCTACATGGCTAACTCTGAATCCTACTATTTTAATTAAAATCTTAGTGCACCTAACTTCAGGCACTGAAGGTGTGTTTTTAGTATTTTTCCCTGGAAAACGTAAATCACCAGGTAGTTAACTTCATCGCCCGGAGATGAGCCTGTTTCACGTTTTGCCTCTCTTCTCCAGACCGGCGGTCGCCATCCAGTGCTCCGCGCGGTCCAAAAGGTGGCGACCGCTGATCTGGAGAGCTCTCATTATCCCACCGGAAGCAGCAACGAAAACTAGGCCTCAAAGTCAACTTCATTGCCCAATTGGCACGGCTCAGTGGTTGAGTGTCTACCTATGAACCTGGAGGTCACGGTTCGATTCCAGTCAGGACACATGCCCAGGTTGTGGGCTCGATCCCCAGTGTAGGTCGTGCAGGAGGCAGCTGATCAATGATTCTCTCTCATCATTGATGTCTCTGTCTTATCTCCCTCTTCCTTCCTTTGTAAAATCAATAAAAAAATATTTTTAAAGAAATCCACTTCATTAAAACAGGGCAAGAACAACACTGGTAAGAACGGTTAAGTCCAGGGCAAGTTCATGAAGACCGGGGGCGAGGCCAGTGCTGTCTGCAGGGTTTGAAGGCGGGCCAGAGGTAGCACGAGGCAAGCCCACTCAGCACGGCTCTTTGAAACCACATCCCGGCTGGCAGACCGCCCATTTTCACACAGAACCGAGAACAGAGGACGCTTACTGGCCCTCACAGAAGCCTGTCTTCTCGGTGACAGAACGGTGACAGGCCCCAGCATCTAGCCCAGAAGGAAGAGGCCCGGATGTTTGTAAGGGACACGCTGAAAGCTTCAGTCATAGGGCCCTTTGCTAGCGATTCCTGGACTCACCTTCATCACCGATAGAGAAGCTGCCAAGAAATCCCGCTGTGGGCAAAGCATTTCTGCGATCAAACCTCTCTCTCCTCCTCTGAAAAGCTAGCGTGGCCCCAAACCTAAGGAAGCCCCCCCCCGACCCCCAGGCTCTGCTCTGCTCGTGGCTCACCCCAGCCCTGACGTGGACGGTCCTCTGAAGCCCCTCTCGTGTCCCTGGGCCTCAGTTTCCTCCCCGTCCTTGGGCCGCAGCACCGGTACCGCGCAGGTTTACCGGGGGAACCGGTGAAATAACGTGGGCAAAGCGTTCTAATTTGCAAGGATGAAAAGGGCTGGAACTACAAAGTCAAAGCGGCGGTAAAGAACATTTTCAAGCTGCAACCGCTTCTGCCTTTTGAACTGGAGAACCACAAGGCGGATCAAAGGAGTGTCACTGTCTGCTGCCGGCTGCTCCCACACCTGGCGAAACCCCGGGGCGAGGCCTGCCGTGATTGTTAGCCAGAATGATTGTTCATCAGAGTGGTTGTTCATCAGAGTGGTTGTTCGCCAGGGTGATTGTTCATCAGAGTGATTGTTAGCCAGAGTGGTTGTTAGCCAGAGTGGTTGTTAACCAGAGTGGTTGTTAACCAGAGTGGTTGTTAACCAGAGTGGCTGTTAACCAGAGCGGCTGTTAGCCAGAGCGGCTATTAACCAGCTCGCAAGAGAAGTTGTACCAGGCTTTCCCGGTTCACCCCGGGAGGAAGAGCCAGAGCAAAGCCACAGCTCGCGGAGCTGGTTGGTTTTCCACGCACGCAGACATTAAAGGCAAAAGGCGGCCTCGGGAGGGAGAGAGGCAAACATGCCGGGCAAACGTTGTCCTGCCTGTCTCTTTCTGGCATAGGGGCTGTACAAGGCTACGACCGCTTGCATAACCAAATGCTTCAGCTTGGCTAATTCATCTCCTTTGCCATAAAAGTGCGTGCGCGTGTTGGGGTGGG
>PVJN01026808.1:0-28807 GCA_004026805.1 Lasiurus borealis | reverse complement strand
AGCATTCAAAATTGAAGGGCAGATAAAGAGCTTCACAGATAAGAAAAAGCTAAAGGAGTTCATCAACTCCAAACCAATGTTATATGAAATGCTGAAGGGTACTCTTCTAGAAGAGGAAGAAGAAAGAGGTAAAAGCCAAAAAATTATGAACAAATACATATCTATCAACAAGTGAATCTAAAAATTAAGTGAATTAAAATTTGATCAACAGAATAAACTGGTGAATATAATAGAATCAGGAGCACAGAAAGGGAGTGGACTGTTAATTCTTAGGGGGAAAGGGGTGAAGGGTGTACAGGGAGAGACTGGACAAAAATCATACACCTATGGATGAGATCGATGGGAGGGAGCTAAGGGCAGAGGGAGGGGTGGGAGCTGGGTGGAGGGGTGCTACGGAGGGGAAAAAAGAAAAACAAATGTAATAATCTGAATAATAAAGATTTAATTAAAAAAAATAAAATAAAATAAAAATTAAGTGAATTAAAAATTTGATCAACAGAATAAACTGGTGAATATAATAGAATCAGCAGCACCGAAAGGGAGTGGACTGAAAATTCTTGGGGAACGGGGTGAGGAGGGTGCAGGGAGAGACTGGAAAAAAATCATACACCTATGGATGACGTCAACAGGAGGGAGGTAAGGGTAGAGGTAGGGGTAGGAGCCAGGTGGAGGGGAGGTGTGGAGGGGATAAAAGAGAAACAAATGTAATCATCTGAATAATAAAGACTTAATTTATATATATGGGGACATAGTCTCCAAGAGGGGTCTCTGTGGAAGGGAAGTTACCTAATAAGAAGCGTCTTCCATACCTGACTTCAAAGAGACTAAGAAAGAAACGTGTCAGGGAGAAGGACCCTGATGTGATAAAAGCTGCAGGTTAGAGAGTAGTTTAAGGTTCTTTAGTTTTTATAGTTAATTTGTTTAGGTGAAATTTAATTAAGAATTTGCCTTTTCTACTTTTCCTGAAGACTGGGGCTGATAGGTGGATGTAAGTTCCACTGGATGTTCAGAGTGGAGGATACCTGCTGAGTTACTTGAGATCTGAAAGCAGGTACATTTTCTGATTGTAATGAAGTGGGTCAGACATAGTGGGGAATGGCTTCTACCCACACTGAGACTGTATCTATGAGGGTTAAAGATATTTGTATTTTGTTGTGTGTTTTTTTTTTAAATAGAGGGCATATGAGTGAAGTCATGCTGCCATTCTTATCCAGGGATTTGGCCCCTTGACTGATGAGTAGGGAAAGAAAGAGGTCTAACCTGTCCTTGGGGAGATACTGAGTAAGAAGTAGAAGAGGTTATGGTTATATTTTTCAGTAGGAAGGCTAGGCTAGGACATGTCATGATAGGTTAAGAGTTATAAATGTATTCTATATGTAGGGAATTATGACTAGCCCATAAGATATCCTGGATCTTATTATGACTAGCCCATAAGATATCCTGGGGAAGGTTATGTTTTCCCTGAAATTTTATCCATGGATTTTCCTGAGTGACCCCAAGAGCTAATATGGACTGAAGTTCCTCTAGAGGATATTAGTTGTTATGTGGGGTATAGCTAAGGGTTGAGGAGATGGAGGCTTCCTCTGATCCAGTGCCTTGGCCTCCTCATCTATTTTGTTATTTTCCTGTATTGCGGGATCTTTCCTGACTCGGTATTCTTTGAAGTGTATGACTTTTAAGAAGGCTAAAAAAAGGGAGAGAAATTCCTAAATACCAAGCAGGAAGACCTGTTGAGAATTTCAATGATGTGTCAAGTGTAACGGTTAAATTGGGAACTACTGAGGAATCCCCTTATGGCTAGGCTTGCAACACTTCCTCCCCTAAAGGGAGGCCTGCAAACTATTAAAGAAGGGGGAGGGGAAGGTTCAGAATCAGGGTTAAAAGTGTGAACCTGCCTCTGATTAACTGCAATCTTGAGCCTCTTATCTTCGGCCAGACTACAACACCTGAACCACAACTTCCTGAGTTCGTTAGGCTAACTAGGTTAAGCAGCCTTACTAGGAACCTCCTGGGTTAGCTGGTCCCTTGCTGCCTGAGAACTAATTAGAGATTGCCGAGTCAGCATCTATGAGCCAATAGGGGAAGGCAGAGTGGGTATAAAGGGAGGGACTGCCCCTCTTTTGCCGCTTTTACCAGGCAAGCCCCGGGCAGCCCGGCGGTCAGGCCCCGCCTGACATGACCTCCGATTTATACAACTGGAAGAACCAGAACCCTCCTTTCTCACTCGCTTCGTCCAGAGAAGTAAGTTCTACCAGAGGAGCCAACATGTGATACTGTATGTGCGAACTTTGGAATATGAAGTCATCGCTTCTATTAAAGGGTGAGGGTTCTCAGTTGGTTTGAAAAACACCAGCTGATGCTGGTTCTCTGCTCTGTGGGCCCAGGAGAGGCTGCCTGGGGCGGGGCCAGTGAGTGAGTGATGTTGGCTAATTCTGGTGAGCTGGGTTTGCTGTGCCGGAAGTACCCATCAACCCACCTGGGATGATTGTCAACAGCTGGTGAACTGTGTGGATTGCAAAGGGGGCATCATCGTGAGTGGCTCCAGGGACAGAACAGCCAAGGTATGGTCTTTGGCCTCAGGCCAGCTTGGCCAGTGCTTACACACCATCCAGACTGAAGATCGAGTCTGGTCCACTGCTATCAGCCCATTACTCACCTCTTTTGTGACTGGGACGGCTTGTTGTGGGCACTTCTCAACCCTGAGAATCTGGGACCTCAACAGTGGGCAGCTGATGATGGACTTGGGCAGTGACTTTCCCCCAGGGGCTGGGGTGCTGGACCTCATGTCCCCTTTCACGCTCCTGTCCTGTGGCTATGTTCAATACTGGGACCTCCGAGCCAGCGTCAGAAAGTGTGTCATGGAGTGGGAGGAGCCCCATGACAGCACCCTGTACTGCTTGCAGACAGATGGGAACCACTTGCTGGTCACAGGTTCCTCCTACTACGGGGTTGTACTGCTGTGGGATCGGTGCCAAAGGGTCTGCCTACATGCCTTCCCACTGACGTCGACACCCCTGAGCAATCCGGTGTATTGCCTGTGCTTCATCACCAAGCATCTCTATGCAGTGCTGTCTTACAACCTTCACGTCCTGGACTTTCAAAACCCATGACAGGCAGGGCCATCCCAGCTGTGGGCCAGGGAAGCCAGCTATTCAGGGACCTCTCTTGCTTGGAGGGTGCAGTGATGATGCTCCCCACCTGCACCCACAGTACTTGTCTGCCATAGTCACCGTAGACTCTGTCATCTGGGCACAAGCCCTAGGACATGGGACCTCTGCCCAAAAGGCTGAACTGAATGCCCTAACTCAAGCACTCTGATAGGGAAAAGGAGCCAGGCTGCTGCATCAGTTAAGGTTTGAGCCCAGATTGGAATCTGTAATAAATTTAGGTGAGCCCAGATTCGAATCTGTAATAAACGTAGGCCTGTTTGAATTCAATTGGTCTTTGTGGTTTATCTTGTGGGGACTCGCTCCGTTACATTAAGCACTGTGGATGAGCAGTGGAAACAAAGTCTAGGCTCAGATATAAGGGTTTAATCAACAGGAGAGAGCCTGTGTGTGTGTAGTTGGGGGGGGGGGACTTCTTTAGCTTACTAGGAGAGAATAGGTCCCTTTGTACATAAGGGATGATTAGGTCCTGAATAACTGGACAACACAAATCTTCTACCCATTCACAAATAACCAGCTTTAACCAAAAAGTAAATAACCAGCATTTACATTTATGAACACACTTTAACCACAAGAAAATATGCATTTGCCCTGACTGGTTTGGCTCAGTGAATAGAGCATCGGCCTACGGACTGAAGGGTCTCAGGTTCAATTCCAGTCAAAGGTATGTACTTTGGTTGTGGGCATATCCCCAGTAGGGGGTGTGCAGGAGGCAGCTGATCAATGTTTCTCTCTCATTGATGTTTCTAACTCTCTATCCCTCTTCTTTCCTCTCTGTAAAAAATCAATATTTTTTTTTAAAAAAAGAAAAAGAAAATGTATATTCAACAAAGTACAAGAAACCTTCTGTAATAAGAATTAAGAGCAAGTGAATTAAAATTGGTCTAGCCAACAATGTTTCAGTATTGTATGCTATTTTAAAATAGTTAGATGTTTATCATTTAACCCAGAAATGCTTTGAAATTTTTAAGTTAATAAAGATGTTGGAAAATTATGTATAGACATATGAGGCTGGAGACAAGATGGGGGAGAGGGGAAGCAGGTCCAGCAGCCTCTTCCCAGGCCTCTGGCTGGTTGGAATTAAAACTGCCACATTTTTCCTTAGAGATAACATGCTAAGGTTTGTGTGCTAATGAGCTCAGCTTCTGGTAGTAGCCATATTGTTAAGTAAGCATGTGCAGTAAAGAAAGTTGTTCTTTGGGAAAGGTGAGGTAAGGGTGAGAAGGTGCTGAGGTCAGAGCAGTTTTCAGAGAATTAAAGGGGTAAGAATGTTGGCCTTGGGATCCAAAGGCTCAATCAGTGGTCCCTTTGTTCAGTGGGAGAAGACTAAAGTTGGGAACACAGAGGTGAAAGTATCCAGCAAGCCCAAGAAAGACCATTTCTTGTTCAGAGGAGGGGACAGTCATGGAGGAGATTAGGAGATAGGACGTTTGTAGTCCAAGGAATGGCTTGGCCTTGTAGGATGAGAGAATGAAATTGAGGTAGGTGACTGTGGTTTTGGACAACTGGGCTTTATGAGAGATTCATGGTAGCCCTGGCCAGGCACCGAGGTAAAATGAGAAAAAAAGTGAATGGGGGTATTTAGTATGATGCACTGTAGAGGTTAGATGGCTAATGGTTGTGAGACTCATCTGTCAACCTTTGTAACAGAGACTGAGAAGGGGACAATAGTCCCAATGAATTCAAATAAGAAAGGATAAGTGGCCCCAGTGTCAATTAAAAAGACCAGCTTATCTGCTACCATAATCATTATCTGAGGTTCTGTCCTGATGATGTAAGTCTGTGGGGTCCTGTAAGGGCCTGAGAAGCTTCAGTATTCAGTGGTCATTCCCAGGAGGTCTAGGATCTAAGTTGGATCTAGAGCGTGGACTTGCTGGACTGGCTGAAGTTCGACTGGGGTGGCCAGACTACAATCTGATTTCCAGTGGCCTTCCCTTCCACAGCTTGGGAAGAGCCCAGGCATGGGTCTCAAGTTTGAGCAAGACTTGGCTCAGTATCCTTCCTTGTTGCATTTGAAGAATGGTCCTGGAGGTGGCTTAGCCTCTGATTTACCCTTGGTTGGAGGACTAGCATTTTGTTGGGGTTCATGAGAGTGGTGGCAAGGAGCTGGAAGGTCTCCTTCTGGGCCTCAGCCTTGGTCTGATCTCACCTTTGTTTTTGGATTTGGGTCTCCTTGTCTTTATTATTAAAGACCTTAAAAGCCACATTAACAAGGTCTTTTTGAGAGGTGGTTTGTGGACCTCTATTTTTTGAAGTTTATAGTGTATGTTGAGAGTTGATTGAGATATAAAATGGGTGTTCAAAAGAATGGATCCCACTGGGGATGTGGGGCCTAAGGTGGTCAATTTTTATGAGGCCCCCATGAGACAGGAAGGAAGAAAAGATGGGTTTTCATCAGGGCCCTAAGTGATTTCATCAAGTATGTCAAATTTCTTAGTAAAGGTGATCAGGTTGGTGGAAAGAGATCTGAGATGCCTCTCAATCTGTGTGCAGTTAGACATAGAGAATGGAATATGGACTCAGACTATGCTCTCAGTTCCTGCTACTTCCCTCAGGGATGGAAAGGGCGTAGGAATAGAAGAGGGTGTCAAGGAAGGCAGTCTTTAGATGGCCTGAGAATGAGTGTTAGGTGGGAAAAGGCTGTTTTGGCGCTTACATGCATGGGATTTGGACTCAGTGGCCAGGGAAAAGGTACTTGCTGGTTAGGAGGGTCTGGGTTTTGGGAATCTACTGTAGGTGAGGGCAGGGATGTGTAAGGGAGTGGAGGTTATTGGTGTGCTAGATCAAAAGTAGAATTAGAAGTGTTAGAGTTGTGATGTTTTGTGTGAAGGAGAAAGATCTGATGAGTAGAGCATGACCGAGAGTGAGGATTGGGACTGAAGGGTGAAAAAGGCCTGGACGTACAAAATCTCTCTGACCATTTTCTATTGCAGTGACAGCAATTATCTAAATTAATCAGTGTTTTATATTTGAAAGTGCTGTTTTCAGGCCAGTGAGACTTATTATCTATTTTATTTTATAGCAAAACAGTGTTACAAAATAAAATGAGGTAATTGGGCATGATATCCCCTGCATATTTTCAGAAGGAATGTGGCATGGACCTTGAGAGAAGGGTGAGTGACAAACATATCCAAAGGTGACTGTTTAGGGCAGGCATCCCTGCTGCTAAAAAAAAAATCACCATGAGAAATGTGAGGTGACCTTCTGTACTGGGTGTCCCCAATCCAAAAAGACCCACCTAGTGCTAGCACTTTTGAGACAAGATACTTTTGAGAAGTCAGTGAGAGAGAGTGGGCAGAAGACTCAAGATGAGGGAAATTGTGGAACGTCACTCACCTAAAGATTGGCTGGTGTGGGATGTAGGGTCAGCAATGAAGGAGAGATTCCCAATTCAGAGTCCTCCTTGGCTGTCTCATGCGGGTCCATAAGAGAGGGAGGCCTAATCAAGGCCAGCAATCGTGACAGCCAAGTAGGATTCAGAGGTAAGCCCAAGTCAAGCTTCTGCTGCCTACTGCTCTCCGAGTAGCAAACTCAGAATGGCCAAATCCAGGGCAATTGATCCCCATCCCTGTGAAACCCTCCCAAATTTCAGCATCAAATTTTAAGGTTGCCAAAGGAGGAACACATGAGGCCAAAAGGGGAAAAGAATTATGAATTTATTCCCCCTTTCACAATACTTGTAACTCACAAGCTGCAACCCTTCCCACATCCTCTTCTATAGGCATACTTCAGTCTTAATCAAGGCTCTTGGTGGAGGAAACCAAAGAGGCCACCCATGGTATCCCTGTAGTGCTAAGGATACTCAGGAGCCCAGAGACTCTGCCACCTCCAGTCACAACAAACAACCTTGCCAGGAGAAATACTTTAAAAATGAAATTCTGGAGGACAAAATGGTGTTGGAATAGTTGGACATGTCCTGAGCCTTGTCCCAGAGTAGATAGAATGAGCAGCTGAATCAAATAACATCCACCTCAAATTGGTGAAGGAGACACAACTGGGCACTCCGAACATGCAAGCAGCAGACACGTGAGCAGCCCGCTCCTGTATGAGGAGCAGCAGCCCTGGAAGCAGCCCAACCCAGGCCAAAGAGCAGCAGCCTCACACGGCTTGCCCTGGTCCAAGAAGCAGCAGCTGTGTGAACAGCCAGGCCCCCATCTGAGGAGCAGCAACCACGCAAGTAGCCTGTCTCCACCCAAGGAGTGGCAGCTGCACGAGCAACCAATCCTGATCCAAGGAGTATCAGGCCCATGCTCGAGGGACAGCAGCCACATGAGCAGTCCACCTACAACTGAAGAGCAGCAGCCCAATGCAGTCTGACCCCATGTGAGGAGCAGCAGCTGCACATAGCCTGCACCCATCTGAGGAGCAACAGCCACATGAGCAGGATGCCCCCATCTGAGGAGCAGCATCTGCAAGAGCAGACTCCCCCCATTTGAGGTGTAGCATCCACATAAGCAGCCTGCCTATGTCTGAGGAATAGCAGTCCTGAGCAACCCACCCTGGACCAAAGAGCAGCAGCCACAGGCAGCCCGCACTCATCTGACAATCAGTAGCTGGGTAAGCATCCTGCTCCTGTCCGAGGAATAGCAGCCATACAAGCAGCCCACCTGATCCAAGGAACAGCAGCTGCATGCAGCCAGCCCACATCCAAGGAGCAGTAGCTACATGAGCAGTCTGCCCCTGTTTTAGGAGCAGCAGCTGCATGAGCAGCCCGCCCCCATCCAAGCAGCAAAAGCCATGCACAGCTCTCTCCCAACTGAGGAGCAACAGACACTTGAGCATCCCACCTGCATCAGAGGAGCAGTAATTGTGTGAGCAGACTCCCCTTACCAGCCAAAGGAGCCACCACTGCTACAAAGAGCAGCCACCAGAGAAGCCACAGCCAAATGAGGAGCAGCCACTGCCATCACTGCCTGAGGAACAACCACTGCCCAAGGAGCCACTGCCACCCAAGAAGCAGCCCCTGAATGACTCGACATCTAGATCCTTTGGTGATAACAAAAATTGGTAGACAAAGAAACGCCCAAAGGAAAGAAAAGGAAAAATGATTAAAAAACAAAACAAACAAACAAAAAAAAAACAGCTAAGTGAAGCGTAGATACGCAATATATCAGAAAAAGAATCCAGAATAAGGGTCATCGAGTTCATAAACCAGATGGATGAAAATATCAACAATTTATGTAAGAATCAAGAAGAAACAGAGTGATAATGCTGCAATAAAATAAAATAAAAAACACATGGAAAGTTTCAACAGTAGACAAGGAGAAGCATAGGACTAAATTAGCGAATTAGAAGATAGGGAAGCAAAACACACCCAAGCTGAACCGCAATTGGAGAAAAACATTAGAAGACAGGAGGCACCCAAGATGGCAACTGGCAAGAAGGTAGGGAGGAAGAGTGTTTGAAAGAGTGAAGGAGCAATAAAGGAGTGGGTGGATATGAGTGGTGTGTGTGAGTGAGAGCTAGGGACAGTTAGATCCTGCATGTCTTCCGAGGGACTGCCAAACAGCAAAATCCTACTGCCACAGCAAACACTCTGGAGGCAACAGTGCAGGCACAGAGATCATGCTATCTTAAAGAACAGAACTGCTTGAGACTGGAATCTTAACCTCACCACTACCCAATCTGGTCTCAGACACAAACTGGGACCCTATAGCCACTCGGGTAAAAGACCTGAAACCACAGCTGCAGAATCACAGACACCAAGACCTCAGGCACCCAGGCCACAGATTTCTGTCAGTCACAGAGCCGATCCCCCTCCCTGCCAGCCCCATTGCAGTGGCATAGAAACTGCCAGACCCTCTCTACTCAAACAGGCCTGCTGTCTACACACTGCAGCAGTGGCTCTACCTGAATTTGAGCCTGGGTGTGCAGACACAGGAAGTTTGTTTCCCTCAGCCAGACGCTACACCAGCACAGGGAGGCTACGCTAAATTTGAGGTGGAGAGGACAATCTTGGAAAATTTGTTTCCTGTGACCAGAACCTGGGACCATGCAGGGAGGCTGCATTTAATTTGAGCCTGAGAGCATGAACTCATGGAGTTTGTTTCATTTGACCAGACCCCGCGCTCATGCAGGGAGGCTGTGCTGAATTTGAGCCTGGGTACATGGACATGGGGAGATTGTTTCCCATAGTGCACACCCACAGGACAAGAACCCAGACCCACACAGGGCACAGAGCTACCTGACCTTGATTCAGGGCAAGTGCACACAGATGGCTGTTTTCCACAGGACCGGAGTGGACCTCCTGCCAACACAGTGCAACTGTGCAACTCTATCCCCATGCAGACTTGGGACCCTGATTCTCCACACAAGAGGCAGCACTGGGCACTAGTGACTTGACTCTGTTTCTCATCACACGTGCCTGGGATCCTTAATTCCCAGTGCATTCACACCAAGAGCCAGTGACTCCAATTCTTGGTGCATGTGCACACAGGGACCCTGATTCTTGGTGCAGGGCCACACCAAGCAACAGAGACTCTGATACTTAATTCTCTGCATAGGCATAGGAAATCTCTGACTCCTGACACACACTAGGGGACTCTGATTTTTGGCATACGCCAGCAGGGTCTCTGTTTCACTATTGTGCAGGTGGGGTCCTTGATTCTAGGTGCGCACATGAAGCCACACTAAGCACCTATGACACTGATCCTGGGCAGGTGTGGCTCCCACCAACACACGAAAGCCACACATCTTGATATTGGAGCTCTTCAGTGACACTCAGGGGGTGTGTGAAGCTCCCACTGCATATGGCTCAGGCCACCACAATTCGACATTTGAAACTTCTGGTGACAGAATGGGCACCAACAAAACAATCCCCAGAGGAAAGAAAATGAGGGAGCACCAAGAAATGAAATAATTGAAAAGGAAGCATGCAACATGGCAGAAAAAAAGTTCAGAGCAATAGTAATATAGTTCATACACCTGATGGATGAAAAAACAACAGCCCATGCAAACACCAGTAAGAAATCAAAAGTGATATAGCTACAATCAAAAACACCATGGAAGGTTTCAGCAGTAGACTAGAAGAAGCAGAGGACCAAATTAGTGAGTTAGAAGATAAGGTACAGAAACAAGCCAATCTGAACAGCAACTGGAGAAAAAAAATTAAAAAGCAGGAGAGCTTAAGGGAGCTTTGGGACAATGAAAAATGAGGTAATATACATATAATAGGACTGCCAGAAGGACAAGAAGAGCAGCAAAGATTAGAAAATCTATTTGAAGAAATAGTAACAGAAAACATCCCAGATATGGGGAAGAATAAAGTTACACAAGTACAGAGAGTCCTGTGCAAGATGAATCCCAAAGACCGATACCAACACATAATTTCAATAGCTAATTTTAACAACAAAGAGAGACACAGTTACCTACAAAGGAGCCCCGATCAGATTATCAAATGATTTCACAACAGAAACACATCAAGCTAGAAGGGAAGGGAAGAAGGTGTACAAAATATTGCAAAGCAAAGGACTGAATCCAAGAATAATCTATCCAGCAAGACTATCAATCAAAATTGAAGGGGAAATCAGGAGCTTTGCAGGAAAAAAAAAAGGATAAGGGAGTTTATCAATACCAAACCAGCAATACAATAAATGCTAAAGAGAATGCTGTAAAAAGAAATAGAAAGGGAGGAAGGAACACGGTCATAAAATACAGAAATGGCTACAAACAAGTACCTATCAATAATAACATTAGATGTAAATGAATTAAATGCTCCAATCAAGTGAATGAATGGATAAGTAAATTCTATATATATGTTATCTTCAGGAGACCCACCTCAGAAAAAGTGACTCACACAGACTGAAAGTTAAGGGATGGAAAAATATCTATCAGGCAAATGGAAATGAAAAAAAAAAAAAAAGCTGGGGTAGAAATAGTTATATCTGACAAAATAGACCTCAAAGTTAAGACCATAACAAAGCACAAGAAAGTCCACTTCATAATTCCAAAGGGATCTATACAAGAAGAGATAACTGGTAAACATTTATGTCCCAATGCAACAACAACAAATTACATAAAAAAACCTTCTGGAAGATATCAGGGGTTAGATTGAGAGCAACATGATCATAATAGGAGATTTTAATACCCCATTAACATCACTGGCTAAGTCCTCTAGACAAAAAATTAGCCAAGAAACTTGAATCCTAAATGACTTAGTAGTTCAGATGGACTTAATTGACATCTTTCTAGCATTCCACCCCAAAACTATAGAATATACAGGGGACATTTTCAAAGATAGACCACATATTGAAAATAGGGAAAGTGTCTCCAAATTCAAAAGGATTGAAATCATATCAAGCATCTTCTCAGATCACAAAGGCATAAAATTAGAAATCAACTACAGTAAAAACAATAAAAAAAAATCAAACACTTGGAGGTTGAATAGCATAATATTTAAAAAAAAAAAGAGTGGGTTACAAAATAGATCAAAGAAGAAATAAAACACATCCTGGAAACAAATGACAATGAAAACACAACAATCCAAAAATCGGGGGAACAGCCAAGATGGCGGCATAGGTAAACACCTACACTGCTGCCTCAGACAACAATTTCAAAACTACAACTAAAAGACAGAACAGACATCATCCAGAACCACAGGAAAGCTGGCTGAGTGGAAGTTCTACAACTAGAAGCAAAGAGAGGGGCTCACGGAGACCCACAGGAGCTGCAAAAAGCTGAGGTACAGAGACACGCACGCTGAGAAAGCGGGTGCCCGAGTACCTGGCTGGCTTTCTCTGGCGGGAGGGAAACGGAGACCCCCAACGGCATTGAACCCCTTATCCTACGACACTAAACCCCAGACCCAGCCGAAACTCATACGGGGAGAGTTTGGACTGTGAAAAGGGAGAAGTGCACGTAAATTTAGGGGAGTCGCAAAAGATAGGAGGCCTGGTCACGGTCCTGCGCGCGCGTGCACACACACACACACACACACACAGCGCCCCACGGAGGACAAATTGCTGATTGTGCCGCTGGCTTTTGCGAGTGGGCGGGAGATAGACCCTCCCAACTGTGCCACTTCTGAGTCCACTGGGCCTGTTTCGGGCGAAACCCTGGAAACCTAGACTCCTGTGGTCCTGGCGGGCAGGGGAGCTGGAAAGGCAGCAGTCTAGCGGCACTGCGGGCGCAAGCGCACAAGGACCGCTCCAGCGATTACCCAGTCACGTGAGACTCGGTGGCCGTGGAGGGCGGGGCCGACTGGAAGGCAAGGCAGTCCCTTAAGCCCTGAGACTCCACCCCTCCCAAGCTCAACAGAGGCTTCTGTGGTTTGGCAAGAACAGAAGTTTTCCTGACATAGTGAAAATGCCAAGACAAGGGAAGGGATCAAAAACAAAAGAAATGGAGGGAAAAAAATGACTGGATATAGAGTTCAAAACCATGTTTATAAGGTTTTTCAAGAATATGTTAGAAAAGATGGATAAATTTAGCGAGAGCCAAGAGGAGATGCAAAAAAGCCTACTAGAGATACAAAAGAGCCAACGAGAGATGCTAGAGATGATGCATAAATTTAACGAGTCCCAAGAGGAGATGAAAAAGGACCAACTAGAGACCCTGATTGAAATAAAACATATACAGAGTCCTAACAGCAGACTAGAGAAAGGCAAGAATCAAGTCAAAAATTTGAAATATATAGAAACAAAAAACACTCAACTGGAAAAGCAAGAAGAGCAAAGAATCCAAAAATGTGAATATAATGTAAGGAGACTCTGAGACAGCTTCAAGCGTACCAACATCAGAATTGTGGGGGTGCCAGAGGAAGAGAGAGAGCAAGATACTGAAAACCTATTTAAACAAATAATGACTGAAAACTTCCCACATATGGTAAAAGAAATGGACTTACAAGTCCAGGAAGCACACAGAACCCCACATAAAAGGAATCCAAAGAGGAACACACCAAGACACATCATAATTAAAATACCAAGAGCAAAAGACAAAGAGAGAATATTAAAAGCAGCAAGAGAAAAACAGTTCATTACCTACAAGGGAGCACCCATACGACTCTCAGCTGGTTTCTCAACAGAAACCATGCAGGCCAGACGGGAGTGGCAAGAAATATTCAACGTGATGAATAGCAAGAACCTACAACCAAGAATAATCTATCCAGCAAGGCTAACATTCAAAATTGAAGGGCAGATAAAGAGCTTCACAGATAAGAAAAAGCTAAAGGAGTTCTTCAACTCCAAACCAATGTTATATGAAATGCTGAAGGGTACTCTTTTAGAAGAGGAAGAAGAAAGAGGTAAAAGCCAAAAAATTATGAACAAATACATATCTATCAACAAGTGCATCTAAAAATTAAGTGAATTAAAAATTTGATCAACAGAATAAACTGGTGAATATAATAGAACCAGGAGCATAGAAAGGGAGTGGACTGTTAATTCTTAAGGGGAAAGGGGTGAAGGGTATACAGGGAGAGACTGGACAAAAATCATACACCTATGGTTGAGATCAATGGGAGGGAGCTAAGGGCAGAGGGAGGGGTGGGAGCTGGGTGGAGGGGGGCTATGGAGGGGAAAAAAGAGAAACAAATGTAATAATCTGAATAATAAAGATTTAATTTAAAAATGCAAAAAATGCAAAAAAAATAAAATAAATAAAAGGATTCAGATAACAAAAAATAAAAAAAATAAATAAAAATAAAAAAATAAAAAAATAAAAAAAACCAATCCAAAAATCTTTGGTAAACAATGAAAGCAATACTGAGCGCGAAGTTCATAACATCACAGGCCTACCTCAAAAAACAAGAAAAACTTATAATAAACTATCTAATGCTACAACTTGAATGGTTACAAAGAAAGCAACAAGAAAAGCCCAGAATGAGCAGAAGGAAGGAAATAATAAAGATCAGAGCAGAAATAAAGGACATAGAGAAAAAAAAAACACACAAAAGATCAATAAAGCCAAGAGCTGGTTCTTTAAAGGATAAATAAGATTGATGAACCTCTACCCAGGCTCACCAAGAAGCGAAGTGAGAGGACCCAAATAAACAAAATCAGAAAATAAAAAGGTGAAATAACATCAGACCCCACAGAAATACCAACAATCCTAAAAAAAATACTATGGGCCACTCTACTTCAGCAAATAGCTCAACCTAGAAGAAATGGATATATTCCTAAAAAATACAACCTTACAAAACTCAGCCAGAAGGAACCAAAAAAACTGAATACAGTGATAACTGTGGAGGAAATTGAAGCAGTAATAAAAAAATTTCCAACAAACAAAAGCCAGGGACCAGACAGCTTCACATGGGAGTTTAATAAAACATTCAAAGAAGAAATAAAACCTATATTCCTCAGACTATTCCAAAAGGAAGGAATACTTCCAAGCTCATTCTATAAAGCCAGCATCAACCTAATACCAAAACCAGATAAAGACAACGCAATGAAAGAGAATTACAGGCCAATATCCCTTAAGAACAAACATGCAAAAAGCCTCAACAAAATTCTAGCAAATCTGATCCAGCAATACATCAGAGAGATCATTCACCATGACCAAGTAGGATTGCAAGGAATGCAAGGATGGTACAATATCCACAAATCAATAAATGTGATGCATCACATAAACAAATTAAGAGATAAAAATCACATGGTCATATCAATTGATACAGAAAAATGCATTTGACAAAATCCAACACCCTCTTGATAATAAACCTCAACAAGGTGAGAATAGAAGGATCATAACTCAACATAATAAAAGCCATATATAACAAACCCACAGCTAACATCATACTCAATGGGTAAAAACTAAAACCATTTCCACTAAGAACAGGAACAAGACAGGGATGCCCACTCTCACCACTCCTGTTTGACAAAATACTGGGAGTACTAGCTATTGTGATCAGAAAGAAGAAGAAATAAAAGGCATACAAATTGGAAAAGAAGTAATACAGTCCTTATGTGTAGATGACATGATATTGTACATAACAAGTCTGAAAGACTCCATCAAAAAACTACTAGACTTAATAAATGAATTCATCACTGTAGCAGGATACAAAATTAACACCCAGAAGTCTACGGCTTTTCTATACACCAATATTGAACTCACAGATAGAGAAATTAAAAAGTAATCCCACTTACCATTGCAACAAAAAAAATTAATATACCTAGAAATAAACTTTACTAAGGAGATAGAACCTATACTTACAAAATTTCTGAATGATGAAAAAAGAGAGGAATATATGAACAAATGGAAGAATATACCAAGTTCATGTATTGGTAGAATCAACATCATTAAAATGTCCATACTACCCAAAGCAATCTATACATTTAATGCAATCCCCATTAAAATACCAACGGCATACTTCAAAGACCTAAAACAAATTCTCTAAAAATTCATCTAGAATAAAAGAGACCCGAATAGCTGCAGCAATCTTAAGAAAGAAGAACAATGTTGGAGGGATCACAATACCAGTTATCAAGCTATACTACAAAGCCATTAGTCTGAAAACTGCCTGATACAGGCACAAGAACAGACATATAGACCAGTAGAACAGAACAGAAAACACAGAAATCAACTGAAACCACTATGCTCAATTAACATTTGACAAAGGAGTCAAGATAGTCTCTTCAATAAATGGTGTTGGGAAAACTGGACAGATACTTGCAAAAAAAAAAAAAAGAAAGAAAAGAAACTAGACCACCAAGTCACACCATAGAAAAAAATAAACTGAAAATGGATAAAGGACTTAAACGTACAATGGGATACCATAAAAATCTTAGAAGAAGCCATAGGCAGCAAAATAGCAGACATTTGTTGTAGCAATGTATTTAACAATAAAGCTCCTAGGGCAATGGAAACTAAGGAGTAAATAAACAAATGGGACTACATCAAAATAAAAAGCTTCTGCACAGCAAAAGAAATCATTAACAAAGCAATAAGCAAGCTCAGTCCATGGGAGAGTATATACTGAGTGGCCAGATTATTGTGATCTCTGAACATATAATAATCTGGCCACTCAGTATATATCCTATATAATAAAAGGCTAATATGCAAATTGTCCCTTTGATCTGGAGTTTGACCAGCAGGCAAGCTGGCTGATTACCCATGTCCCCTCCCTCTAGCCAGGCTGGCCCGATCCCACCCATGCATGAATTCATGCACCAGGACTCTAAATCATACATACATACATACATACATATACACACACATACACATATACATATGTGTGCGTGTGTTTGTTTGTTTGTTCATTTATTTACTTACTTACTTATTTATTCGTGCATGGCAGGGGGTGTCCCTCAACCTAGCCAGCACCCTCTCCAATCTGGGACCCCTCCAAGGATGTCCAAATGTCCATTTAGGCCTGATCCCAGGGTGATCAGGCCTAAATGGGCAGTCGAACATCTCTCTCATATTCTAGGACTACTGGCTTCCAACTGCTCACCTGCCTGCATTCCTTATTGCCCCTAACCACTTCTGCCTGCCAGGCTGATAACTCACTAACCACTCCCCTGCCAGCCTGATTGATGCCTAACTTCTCCCCTGTCAGCCTGGTTGCCCCTAACTTCCCTCCCCTGCAGGCCTGGTCACACCTAATGGCTATCCCCTAAGGCCTGGTCACTCCTAACTGCCCTCCCCTGCAGGCCTGGTCCCCCCAACTGCTCTCCTGTCCAGGCCTGGGTCCCCTTTAACTGCTCTTCCCTGCATGTCTGGTCACCCCCAACTGTCCTCCTCTGCTGGCCTAATCACCCCTAACTGCCCTCCCCTGCAGGCCTGATCACCCTCAACTGCCCTCCTTTGCAGGCCTGGTCCCTCCCAACTGCCCTCCCCTGCTGGCTATCTTGTGGTGCCCATCATGTGTCCACATGGGGGCAGGATCTTTGACCATATATAGGCAGCCATCTTGTGTGTTGGAATGATGGTCAATCTGCATATTACTCTTTTATTAGATAGAGTATAGGCTTGGTGAATGGGTGGGGACCAGCTGGTTTTTCTTGAAGGGTTTCCTGGATCAAGTTGGGGGGTGCCCTGGAGCATGGGGCAGCCTGTGTGAGGGGACTCTGGTGGTTTTCAGGCCAGCCACACCCCCTGGTGACCCAAGCAGAGGGCTTGGTATCTGGGATTTATATATCTTCTACAACTGAAACTTTGTAGCCTGCAGCAGAGCCAAGCCACCTGCTCACTCCATGGTGGCAGCCATTTTGTTGGGATTTATTTATCTTTTATAAATGAAACTTTGTAGCCTTAAGAGGAGGCCAAGGCAGGCCAGGGTATGCAGAAGCTTGGCTTCCTCCATCACTGGGAGCAATTCTAGCTTCCTGCTCTCTCCAGCTTAATGGCTGCTGCCATTTTTGTTGGGATTTGTTTATCTTTTATAATTGAAACTTTGTAGCCTTAAGTGGAGGCCAAAGCAGGCCAGGGTGTGCGGAAAGCTTGGCTTCCTCCATCACTGGGAGCAATCCTAGCTTCCTGCTCTCTCCAGCTTAATGGTTGCTGCCATTTTTGTTGGGATTTATTTATCTTCTATAATTGAAACTTTATAGCCTGGAGTGGAGCTCTGGGCTGGTGAGGGTGTGTGGAAAGTTGGCTTCCTCCATTGCAGGGGAAACCCAAGCCTCCTTCCTTCTCTCTCCATGACTGCAGCCATTTTGGTTGGGTTAATTTGCCTACTTGCTCCTGATTGGCTGGTGGGCATGTCTGGAGGGTGTAGCAGAGTGGTGGTTAATTTGCATATTACTCTTTTATTAGGTAGGATACACATATATATATACACACTGAATGGCTAGATTATCATGGGTTCAGAGATCATAATGATCTGGCCACTCAGTGTATTTGCTCATGTTATCGCTGATAAGGGTTTAATCTCCAGCCTATACAGGGAACTCATACAACTTAACAAAAGGAAGATAAACAACCCAATCAAAAAATGGGCAAATGACCTAAATAGACACTTTCTGAAAGAGGACATTCAGAAAGCCAAGAGACATATGAAAACATGTTCAAAGTCACTAATCATCTGAGAGATACAAATCAAAACAATGAGATACCATCTCACACCTGTCAGAATGGCTTTCATCAACAAATCAATGAACAACAAGTGTTGGTGAGAATGCAGAGAAAAAGGATCCCTCCTTCACTGCTGGTGGGAATGCATACTGGTGCAGCCATTGTGGAGAACAGTATGGAGTTTCCTCAAAAAAATTAAAAATGAAACTGCCATTTGACCTAGTAATACCACTTCTAGGAATATATCCCAATAAAACAGAAACATGAATCAAAAAGAATATATGCACCCCTTTGTTCATAGCAGCACAATTTACAATAGCTAAGATTTGAAAACAGCCTAAATGCTCATCAGCAGTTGAGTGGATTAGAAAACTGTGGTAAATCTACACAATGGAAAACTACACTGCTATAAAAAATAAGGAATTCTTACCATTTGCAGCAACCTGGATGGAACTGGATAGCATTATGGTACGTGAAATAAGCCAGTCAGTGAAAAAAAATACCACATTGTCTCATTCATTTATGCATAATAATTAACATTATAAACTAATTAACAAAAATAGAGACAGAGAAGCATTGAACAGACTGTCAAACAACAGTGGAAAGGCTGTGGAGGTTTTGGGGACTAAGGAAGGTAAGAGATCAACTGAAGGACTTATATGCATGCATATAAGCATAACCAGTGGATGAAAGACATTGGGACAGATGTGAGGGCATATGCAGTGGGGAGAGGAGACTGGGGGAAGCTTAATTGGGAAACAAAATGAGCCATATATACTACTATTTATAATTCTTTAAACAATAAAAAAGAAAAAAATATATATGCAGGTATGTGCAGTTTATGAAGGCAAACTGGGAAAAATAAATTTATCGAGGCAGATTAAGTAGAGGAAAAGAAAGTAATTACTCACAAGTCTAATGGTGCAAACTGAAAAAGTGAGTGGTATAATTGAGGAATGGCAACAAGAGGCCAACCTTCATAGAGTCATAACTGACATTTGCAGCCTCCCTTGTACTTGCCTTGTTTATTATGTTATGAGAAGACTATCAATAAAAAATACTAAAATAAATAAAATTACAATACAGGGAGAGAGCCTAAGAAAGCTATGGGACAACGTGTAATGAAGCAACATATGAATAATAGGGATGCCAGAACAACAGCAAGAGTAACAAGGATTAGAAAACCTATTTGAAGAAATAAAGTCTCAAAACTTACCTGATGTGGGGATGAAAAAATTCACACAAGCATAGGGAGTCCCAAACAAGATGAAGCTGAAAAGACCCACACCAAGACACATCATAATTACAATGGCAAGTGTTCAGGACAAAGAATCTTAAAGGATGCAAAAAAAGAGACAGAAAATCACATACAAGGAATCTCCCATTAGATTATCAAATGATTTCTCAACAGAAACACATCAGGCCAGAAAAGAATGGAAGGAAATTTACAAAGTGATGCAAATCCAGGGACTGAATTCAAGAATACTCTAATCAACAAGGCTATCATTCAAAGGGGAAATAAGGAGCTTCACAGACAAAACAAGTCTAAGGGAGTTTATCACTATCAAGCCATTAATGCAAGAACTGCTAAATGGACTGGTGTAAGCAGAAAAAACAAAAAGAGAAGAAGGAACATAGGCACAAAAAAAATGGCTACAAACAAGTACCTCTCAATAATAATTTTAAACATAAATGGACTAAAATGCTCCAATCAAAAATATCAAGTGGCTGAATAAAAAAAACAAAAACCATACCCCATATATATACTGTCTACAAGAGATCCACCTCAGAACTAGGGACTCAAACACACTGAAAGTGAAGAGATGGAAAAATGTCTTTCAGGCAAATGGAAATGAAGAAAAAAACTGGGGTAGTAATACTTATATCTGAAAAAATAGACCTCAGAGTGAAGGCCATAATAAGAAATAAGGAAGGCCACTTTATAATACTAAATAGATCAATACAACAAGAGGATATAACCCTGATAAACATATATGCAGCCAATTCAGGAGCACCCAAATACATCAAAAACCTCCTGGAAGGTATCAAGGGATAGATTGACAACAATACAATCATAGTAGGGAACTTGAATACACCTCTGATGTCACTGGATAAATCCTCTAGACAAAAAAATATCAGCAAAGAAACAGCAATCCTAAATGACTCTCTAAATCAGATGGACTTAATTGACATCTTCAGAACATTTCACCCCAAATCCATGGAATATACATTCTTCTCAAGTGCACATGGGACATTTTCAAAAATAGATCACATAGTGGGTCACAAGTAAAGTGTGCCACATCAGCACAGCCAAGGGTAAACCTGAGGAGTGGCAGTGAAGGATTAAAGAAGACATACAAAATGGATACAGATGGAGCTTGGTGGATCCCCCATACCTAGATGAGAACAAAGAAAGATCTAGCAGATAAGCTGGGGCTTTGTTTTATAGTTACAGATAAACAAGAAGTGGTCAGCATAGTTACCATGTTCTTGACAGTTTTTCTTGTTTTGGCAACATTTGCTGCATCTCCCACATCCCATTAGCTACTTAGAAAGGAATTAGGGAGAGTTACAATGTCAGGCTTAATCATGCTAGGAGAGCTCTTCCCTACAGGCTGGGACTTGTTTGTAGCCCTGCCACAAGTCAATCTAAAGCTTAACCCTATATCCACTCCCAAAAGCAAAGTCTCTCCAAACTCAATAAGACTGAAATAATATCAAACATCTCATACCACAATGGCATAACATTAAAAATAAACAACAATAAAAACAATAAAAAAATTCAAGCACTTGGAATCTGAATAGCATGCTATTAAACAATTACTCATTTACCAAATAGATCAAAGAAGAAATTTAAAATATCCTGGAAATGAATGACAATGAAAACACAACAATCCAAAATCTATGGGACACAATGAAAACAGTATAGAAAGGGAAGGTTATAATTCTACACACCTACCTAAAAAAAGAAAAGAAAGTAAAAATGGTAATAAATCTTCTAACTCTACATCTCAAAGAATTAGAAAGAGAGCAACAAGAAGAGCAGAAATAAATGACATGGAGACAAACAATACAAAAGATCAATGAAACCAAGAGCTGGTTCTTTGAAAGGATAAACAATATTGATGAACCTCTAGCCAGGCTCATAAAAAGCAAAGAAAGAGGACCCAAATAAACAAAATCAGAAAAGTAATAACAACTGACCCCACAGAAATACACAGGGATTGTTAAAAAAAAAAAAAAAAAAAAAAAAAAAAAAAAAAAAAAAAAAAAAAAAAAAAAAAAAAAAAAAAAAAAAAAAAAAAAAAAAAAAAAAAAAAAAAAAAAAAAAAAAAAAAAAAAAAAAAAAAAAAAAAAAAAAAAAAAAAAAAAAAAAAAAAAAAAAAAAAAAAAAAAAAGAAGCTCTATTCCAACAAACTGGAGGAAATGGACATATTCCTAGAAAAATACAACCTTCCAAAACTCAATCAGGAAGAATCTAAAAATCTAAAAAGGCTAATAACTATGGGAAAAAATGAAGCAGGCATCAAAAGGCTTCCAGAAAACAAAAGTGTGAGGAACACTTCCAAACTCATTCTATGAAGCCATCATCATCCTAATACCAAAACTAAATACAGACAACACAATTAAAGAAAATTATAGACCAGTATCTCTAATGAATATAGATGCCAAAATCCTCAATAAAATTCTAGCAAATCATATCCAGCATAACATCACAAAGATCATACACCATGACCAAGTAGTATTTATCTCATGGATGCAAGGATGGTACAATATGCATAAATCAAAAATGTGTTACAACACATAAACAAATTGAGAGATAAAAATCACATAGTCATATCAATTGATGCAAAGAAAACATTTGACAAAATCCAACACAGTTTCTTGATAAAAACTCTCAGCAAGGTGGGAATAGAAGGATCAGAACTCAACACAATAAAAGCCATATCTGACAAACTCACAGCCAACATCACACTCAATGGGCAAAAACTAAAACCATTTCCTCTAAGAACAGGAAGAAGACAGGGATGGCCACTCTCAACACTTCTGTTTGACTGAGTTCTGGAAATACTAGCTATTGTGATTAGACAAGAAGAAAAAATAAAAGGCATCCAAATTGGAAAAGAAGTAAAACTATCCTTATTCTCAGATGACATGATATTGTACATAAAAAACCCTAAAGTATCCATCAAAAAATGATTTGACTTAATAAATGAACTTGGCAAAGTAGCAGGATACAAAATTAACGCCAAGAAATCTATGGCATTTCTATACACCAATAGTGAACTCACAGAAAGATAGACTAAAAAAGCAAACCCATTTACCATTTCACCAAAAAAAAAAAAAAAAAAAGATACCTAGGAATAAACTTAACATAAAAGGTAAAAGACCTGTAAGCGAAAAAAGCGAAAAACTACAGGACACTGAAAGAAGAGATAGAGGAAGACATAAACAGATGGAGGAACATACCGCGTTCATGGATGGTAGAATCAACATCATCAAAATGTCCATTCTACCCAAAGCAATCTATAGATTCTGTGCACTCTCCATTAAAATACCAATGACATATTTCACAGTCCTAGAACGAACTCTCCAAAAATTCATTTGGAATAAAAAATGACCCTGTATAGCTTCAGCAATCCTGAGAAAGAAGAACAAAGTAGGAGAAATCTCAATACCAGATATCAAGTTGTATTACAAAGCCCCTGTTCTCAAAGCTGCCTGGTACTGGTACAAAAACAAACAAATAGATCAATGGTATAAAATAGAGAACTCAGAAATCAACCTAAATCACTATGCTCAATTAATATTTGACAAAGGAGGCATGAACATACAATGGAGTCAAGACAGTCTCTTCAATAAATGGTGTTGGGAAAATTAAGCATATACATGAAAAAAAAATGAAACTAGTCCACCAACTTATACCATACACAAAATAAACTCAAAATGTATAAAGTACTTACACATAAGATGGGAAACCATAAAATACTAGAGAAATCCACAGGCTGCAAAATCTCAGACATATGCCAAAGCTGTTTCTTCACAGATAATGTTCCTAGGGCAATGTAAAGAAAAAATAAACAAATTTGACTTCATCAAAATAAAAAGCTTTTTCACAACGAAAGAAACCATCAACAAAACAATAAAGGTAACTGTATGGGAGACCATATTTGCCAGTGTTATCACCGATAAGGGTTTAATCTCCAACATTTACAGAGAACTTATACAACTTAATAAAAGGAAGATAAACAACCTAATCAAAAAATGGGCAATGGACCTAAATAGATACTTTTTGAACGAAGAAATAAGGAAGGTCAAGAGACATATTAAAACATGCTCAAAGTCACTACTCTGAGAGATTTAAATGAAAACGACTATGCAGTACTATCTCATACCTGTCAGAATGGCTATCATCAACAAATCAACAAACAACAAGTGCTAGCAAGAAAATGGAACCCTCATACACTGCTGGTGGGAATGCAAACTGGTATAGTCACTGTGGAGGATACTATGGAGTTTCTTCAAAAAATGAAAAATGGAACTTCCATTTGACCTAGTTATACACTTCTAGGAATATATCCCAAGAAACTAGATACACCAATCAGAAAAGATATATGCACACCTATGTTCATAGCAGCACAATTCACCATAGCTAAGATATGGAAACAGCCTAAGTGCCCATCAGCAAATGAGTGGATTAAAAAACTGTGGTACATCTACACAATGGAATACTATGCTGCAGTAAAAAATAAGGAATTTTTACTATTTGCATCAGCATGGATGGAACTGGAAAGCATTATGGTAAGGGAAATAAGTCAGTCAGAGAAAGATAAATATCACATGATCTCACTCATTTATGGAATTTAATGAACAACATAAACTGATGAAGAAAAATAAATCCAGAGACTGAGAAACATCAATCAGATGCTCAAACCTCAGAGCAAATGTAGGGGAGGGTGAGAGTTAGGGGTAGAGATCACCCAAAGGACTTGTATGCAATTGCATATAAGCCTAACCAATGGACACTGACAACAGGGGGGTGAGGATATGAGTGAGGGGGTGGGGGGTAATGGGGAGATAAGGACATATGTTTAATACCCTAATTAATAAAGACAATAATAAATAAATAAAAAGAAAATAATTATGAATTTATTAGGTCACCTGGTTATCAGGTGGACTGAGCCCCAAAATGGCACTAGCACCCAAAGTTGGGGATTCAGGTTTTTAAACTCTCTGACATTGCTCTTAGTAATATTTTTACATATATATCTTCAGGCAAGGGAAACAAAACAAAATACATAAATAAATGAGACTATAGAAAAATAAAAGGGTTTTAGACAGCAAATGAAACTATCATCAAAATGAAAAAATAGCCTACTGAATAGAAGATATTCACCAATGATACATCCAATAAGGGGTTCAATATTCAAAATTTACCCCAGCCAGCTGGCATTGATCAGTTGTTGAGTATCGACCTATGAACCAGGAGGTCACCGTTAGATTTCTGATCAAGCCCAGGTTGTGGGCTCAATCACCAGTAGGTGGGCATACAGGAGAATGCTGAGCAATGATACTCTCTCATCATTGATATTTCTATCTCTATCTCTCTATCCCTCTCATACTCTCTGAAATCAATAAAAAATATTTATTTTAAAAATCTCAAATTCAAAAAGAACTCATATAACTTAATATCATAAAGAACCCCACAAACAATCCTATTAAAAATATGGGCAAAGGACCTAAATAGACATTTTCCAAAGGAGACATTCAGATGGCCAATAGATATATGAAAATATGCTCAACATCACTTGTCAATAGAAATATGCAAATAAAACCATAATGAATTATCATCTCATAACTGTCAGAATGGTTATATCAATAAATCCACAAATAACGCTGGCAAGACAGGAAGATTAAAGTTAGCTGAGGTAGATAAGAGATCAATCAAAGGACTTGTATGCATGCATATAAGCATAACCAATGAACATAGACACTGGGGGGTTGGGGTATGCCTGGGGGGGGCAATGGGGAGATATGTATAAAAAATTAATAAAAATTAAAAAAAATAAAAAAAAAGATTGTGGATAAAAAGGAATCCTGGTGATTAAATATGGAACTGAAATATGACCCAGCAATTCCATTTCTGGATTGTTATTCAAAGGAATCCAAAACACTAATTTGAAAAAATGCATGCATCCCTATGTTCATTGTAGCATTATTTACAATAGCCAGGATATGAAAGCAATCTAAGAGCTTATCAATAGATAATTGGATAAAGATGCAGTACACATACATGGAATACTACTGGGCAATAAGAAGAATGAAATCTTACTATTTGCAACAACATGGATGCATCTAGAGCAGTGGTTCTCAACCTTCCTAATGCCACGTCCCTTTAATGCAGTTCCTCATGTTGTGGTGACCTCCAACCATAAAATTCATAAGTTACGAAGTAGCAACAAAAATAATTTTATGGTTGGAGGTCACCACAACATGAGGAAGGTTGAGAACCACTGATCTAGAGGGTACTCTGTTAAGTAAAATCATTCATGCATAGAAAAACAAATATCATATAGTTTCACTTATATGTGGAATGTAAACAACAAAATAAATGAACAAAAAAAAACACACAGAAGTAGACTTAGAGATACAGAGAAGAAACTGATGCTTGCCAGATTGGGGCGGGATGAGGGGTTTGTGGGGCTGAGTGAAAAAGGTGAAAGAATTAAGAATTACAAATTGGTAGTTACAAAATAGATACAGGGATGTAACATACAGCATAGAGAATATAGTCAATAATATTGTAATAACTGTGTATGACAACTTGTTGGAGGGGATCAGTTCATCCTATCTAATAAAAGGGTAATATGCAAATTGATCATCACTCCAACACACAAGATGGCTGACCCCATGAGGTCAAAGATGGCCACCTCTATGTGGATATAAGATGACCGCCATAATATAGTTAGCAGGAGAAGGAGGGCAGTTGTAGGTGATCAGGCCAGCAGGGGAGGGCAGTTGGGAGGGACCCAGGCCAACAGGGAAGGGCAGTTAGGGTGGGGGAAGGAATAGGCCTGCAGGGGAGGGCATTTGGGGGAGACCAGGCCTGCAGGGGAGGGTAGTTAGGGGTGACCAGGCCAGCAGGGGAGGGAAGTTTTGGTAACCATGCTTCCAGGGAAGGGCAACTGGGGCTCCCAGGCCTGCAGGGGAGGGCAGTGAGGGGTGACCAAGCCTGCAGAGGAAGGCAGTTAAGGGTGACCGGGCTGGCAGAGGAGGACAGTTGGGGGTGATCAGACCTGGAGGGGAGGGCACTTGGGAGAACCAGGCCTACAAGGAAAGGCAGTTGGATGCAACCAGGCCTGCAAGGGAGGTCAGATAGGGGCAAACAGGTTGGCAGGAGTTGGCAGTTAAGGGCGAGTGGGCTGACTGGGAGAACAGTTAGGGGCAAGAAGGTCTGCAGGGGAGGGCAATTGTGGGGGACCAGGCTTGCAGGGGAGGGCAATAGGGGGCAACCAGGCCTGCAGGGGAGGGCACTTGGAAGCAACCAGGCCTGAGGGTAGGTGGCAGGGACCAGGTGTGCAGGGGAGTGAAGTAGAAGGGTCTAACCCTGCATTGGAGGGCACTTGGAGCAACCAGGCCTGCAGGGAAGGACAGTAGGGGAGACCAGGCAGCATGGGAGGACTATTGGGGTGGACTGGGCCTGCACAGATGGACATTTAGGTGTACCAGGCCTGCAGGGGAGGGCCATTGGAGGTACCAGGCTGGCAAAGGAGGGAAGTTAGAGATGACCACTTCACCAGGGGAGAGCAGTTAGAGGTAATAGGCTGGTAGGGGAGGGCAATTACGTGGACAAGGCCGGCAGGGAAGGGCACTTGGGAGGGACCAGGCCTGAGGTGGAGGGCTGTGGGGGAGGGGGGGCCTGGCCTGTATTGAGGGCAATTGGGGTGACGAGGCCAGCAGGGAAGTGTAGTTGGGGGAACCAGGCCTGCAGGAGGGGCAGTTGAGGTGACCAGGCTTGCAGGGAAGGGCCGTTGTGGAGATAACAGGCATGCAGTTCAAGGCAGTTACACATGACCAGGCCTTTGGGAAGGGCTGATGGGGGGGATCTGGTCTGCAGGAGAGGGCTGTTGGGGGGGACCAGGCCTGGGCAGCTGGGGGAGACCAGGCCTGCAGTGAAGTGCCGTTTGGAAAGACCAGGACTGAAGGGGAGGGCCATAGGGTGGACCTGACCTGCAAGGGAGGGCAGTTGCAGGGAACCAGGCCTGCATTCAAGGACAGTTGGGGCAACCAGGCCAGCAGGGAAGGGCCATTGGGGATGGGGACAAGGCAGGCAGGGGAATGCCATTGGGGGTACCAGGCCTGCAGGTGAGGGTAATTACTGGAAACCATGCTGGCAAGGAAGGGAAGTTTGGAGGGGCCAGACCTGCAGGGGAGGGCTGTTGGGGGGCAAATATGCATGCAGTGGAAGACCATTGGGGCAGGACCAGGCCTGCAGAGGAGGGCCGTTAAGGGGAGAATAGGCATGCAGGGGAGGGCAGTTACACGTGACTGGGCCTGCAGAGATGGCCATTGGGGTGAACTAGGCCTGCACAGGTGGGCATTTGGGGATACCAGGCATGCAGAGGAGGGCAGTTACAGGTGACCAGGCCTGCAGGGAAAGGCAGTTGGGGGGTACTAGGTCTGCAGGAGAGGGCCATTGGGGGGAGAAAAGGCATGCAGGGAAGGGCAGTTACATGTAACCAGCCCCCTGAGAAGGGCCAATGGAAGGGACCTGGCCTGCAGGGGAAGGCAGTTGTGGGAGACCAGGCCTGCAGGGAAGGGCCGTTGGGGGTGGGGACAAGGCATGCAGGGGAATGCCATTGGGGGTACCAGGTCTGCAGGTAAGGGCAATTAGGGGCAACAATGCTGGCAAGGGAGGGCAGTTGGGAGGGGCAGGCCTGCAGGAGAGGGCCATTGGGGGGAGAATATGCATCCAGGGGAAGGCAGTTACACATGATCAGACCTGCAGGGAAGGGAAGTTGGGGGAACCTGGCCTACAAGAGAGGGCAGATATGGGCAAACAAGTCAGCAAGGGTTAGCAGTTAAGGGTCATAGGGTTGGCTGGGGAGAGCAGTTAGGGACAACCAGGCTGCAGGAGAGGGCATTTGGAACAACCTGGCTTGCAGGTGAGGGCATTTAGGGATGGCCAGATGTGCAGGGGATAGCAGTTGGGGCGATCTGGCTAGCAGAGAAGGACAGTTAGGGGGACCAGGCCTGAAGGGGAGGGTCATTGTGGTAGACTGGGCCTGCAGGGGAGGGTTGTTGTGGGGAAAACAGACATGCAGTGAAGGGCAATTAATGTGACCAGGCCTTTGGGAAGGGCCAATGGGGCAGGGGGGGGGGGGACCTGGCACACATGGGAGGGCAGTTGTGGGTACAATGCCTGCAGGGAAGGGCAGTTAGGGGCAACTAGGCTGGCAAGGGAGACTAGTTAGGGGTGACCAGTCCAGCAGGTGAGGGCAGTTAGAGGCAATTGGCAGGTAGGGAAGGGCAATTATGGATGACCAAGTCTGCAGGGAAGGGCAGTTGGGAGGGACCAGGCCTGAAAGGGAGGGCCATTGTGGGGGACCTGGGCCAGGCATGGAGGAGAGGGCAGTTGGGGGTACCAGGCCAGTAGGGGAGGGTCATTGTGGCTTACCAGGCCTGCAGGGGAG
>PVJN01026807.1:0-28689 GCA_004026805.1 Lasiurus borealis | reverse complement strand
TCAAGAAACAGATTAGTCACCCCCCAAAATTCCTTCATGCTGCCCCCCTCGGTGGTTAAGCCTTCCCCTCAGGCCTGACCTCTGGCAACCTCCCATCTGTCCTTGGCCTCTGTAGTTTGGACTTTTCTAGAAGCTACAAAAATGGAATCATACAATATGCTGACTCTAAGACCCGCTTCTTTCAGTTAGCTTTATGCATCCGAGACCCATCCATGCTGTTGTTTATTAATAAAACCAGTAACCCTTTCCGCTGCTGAGTAGCAGTGCAGCCCACAGTGTGAGTCCCCCGGTAAGGACAGGCGGGCTGCTTCCAGGCGGGGGATAAAAGCTGCGAGAAACATTTGTGTTCAGGCTTTTGGGTGATTTTTCATTCTCTTGGGTAAATGTCTAGGCATGGGATTGCTGGATCATATCTTAACACATTGCGGACCAGTAGTTTTATTGCTAGCTTTACCCAGCGGCCAGATAAGTTTCTACTGAACGAGTACAAAAAATGTTTTACATAAATGTTAAAGGCACGCTTTCAAATTAAATACCCATTGCTTTTTGAAGTTATTTATTACGTGTCCTTACAAGCTAATATCTTTTTAAAGAATTCTCATGATTGGCCATGAGCCTTAGAACAGAAAACACGAGAATTCTGTGATCCATCTGCAATGTGTTAAGTATAACTATAAGAAACTGCCAAAGAACGTATTTTTAATCCCATTTTGAACTATTAGAATGTAACTTAAGAAAAAAAAGGAATGCAAAGTTCAATGCAGTTCAAAATCAATATACTTTCTTTCAGCATATTTCTTAGTACTGGTTTTTAAAGATAAATTAATGTAACTCATCTTAAACATTATAAAATGATAGTTTTTACTTAAATTATGTTATTTAACACTGAGCTTCAGATTGTTGCTAGGAAACTTTGGGGGGGGGGTGTCCTTCAGCCTGGCCTGCACCCTCTCGAAATCTGGCTCCTAACTACTCACCTGCCTGCCTGCCTGATCGCCCCTAACCATTCTGCCTGCTGACCTGCTCACCCCCAGCTGACCCCCCACTGGCCTGATCACCGCCCACTGCCCACCCACCAGCCTGCTTGCCCCCAACTGCCCTCCCCTCCTGGCCTGATCACCCCAATCCACCTCTGCCTCAGCCCCACCACCATGGTTTTGTCCAGAAGGACGTCTGAAAGGTGTCCCAGTCTAATTAGCATATTACCCTTCTATTGGTACAGACTAGGGGCCCGATGCATGAAATTCGTGCAAGAGTAGGCCTTCCTTCCCCCAGCTACTGGCACTGGCTTCCCTCTGGCACTCAAGACCCGGGTTTCCCTCGCAGTCCCGGCTTTGTCCGGAAGGTCGTCCAGAAGGACGTCCGGTCTAATTAGCATATTATGCTTTAATTACTATAGATGTTCCTGCACATTCATCCAACCCAAAAGAAAAGTCTGACATTCTGAAATGACACCAATTTTCAGACAGAATTTAGGCTCAGGAACCAAAAAGTAGGGTCAGCCTGTGAGTAAAGACAATTGGGATACCAGCCACACTGCATGTGCTATTCCTTAGAAGTACCTTGCACAACTGAACGAGGAGTGGCATTTGGGCAAGTGACGTAATAGGACAACGAAAGCCATCATCAAATCCTTTTGTTGTGCTTCAAAACAAAACGAAGTCTACACTGTCGCTGGCACCTCGTCATGAGTTGTATTTACAAACAGTCAGTCAGGTATATTAAAACTGTTGATCATACCCATCCAAACATCAAAGAACTACCAAAAAAAAATCAAGATTAATCTTATACTGTTGGAGTTCTCTCTCCATACACAAATATATGTATCTATGTATATGAATAAAATATCATAATCTAGTTCTAACCAGTTTGGCTCAGTGGATAGAGCATCAGCCTGTGAACTGAAGGGTCCAAGGTTCGATTCTGGTCAAGGGCATGTACCTTGGTTGCGGGCACATCCCCAGTAGGGAATGAGCAGGAGGCAGCTGATCGATGTCTCTCTCTCATCGATGTTTCTAACTCTCTATCCCTCTTCCTTCCTCTCTGCAAAAATCAATAAAATATACTTTAAAAAGGGGGAAAAAAGTAAAAAGCTATGAGCACATAAAACTCAACTTGTACTTCTCTGCTTCTTAGGCTGTGCTTGGACTCTAGAACCAAGCAGGATGCTTCTGAAGGCCAGGTATCCTGAGGGGAGGAGAGGGTTCTTGCTCACACACTCTATACCTGCAGTTTAACGTGCACGGACAAGCAGGGACACCGGCATCTGTAAGTAAGCCACTTTCCTAATGACTAAGCTCCCGGCACTTAGTAATGAAGAATGGGATGATTACAGGCACTCAAATTTGCTTTTTAGTAAAGATGACAGACTCCAATATTGCTCTGTGTACTTGGACCTGTGCTTATTAAAATGCTTTTGAATCAAAGTGTTGGGGAGTTGTTTCAAACACCGCACCAAGCCCTAGGCGCTCAGCTGACAGTGCCTCAGCCTGAGGACTGAGGTCCCAGGTTCCATTCTGGTCAGGGGCAGGTGCCTCAGCTGCAGGCTCGATCCCTGGCCTGGTCAGGGCTTGTGTGGAGGCCACCAATCAATGTGTCTCTCTCGCATCCATGTTTCTCTGTGTGTGTTTCTCCCTTTCCCTTCCACTCTCTCTAAAAATCAATGGAAAAATATCCTCAGGTAAGAATTAACAAAAAACCCCAAAACATAAATACCATACCGATAAGCGTCAGCTTAAACATTACTTTCTTGGCTGTGCCAATAACCAGGTGCCTACAACAGTGCCTGGCAGACAGAGCACTTGAATGAATGAAATCAGGCTCCTTTTCACATGCCGAGAGCTCTCTACTTTTCCTCCATCACAATTAGTACCATCACATCACAGCCGTTCATGCAGCCCGGGGAGGGCCGCTGGCGGCCCGTGAGGTCTGAAAGGTTGGCGACCGCTGGCCTCCTCTCCCCATCAGATCATGATCCTGCTTCTTCCTGCCCTGTCCTCGGTGCCAGGGAAACGCCCCACACTGTGGGCACCCTGCTTCTCCCAGTGTGGAGGGGGAGCCCCCAGGGCTACACAGGGTGTAAGGTATAGGCAAACGTTTTGTATTTTAATAGTCATACCTTGGTTTACTGTGAATTGGGGAAAATATTCGGACACTAAAGGTAGCACTGATATCATTGTTGAAGATAAATTAAAAGGTTTAAATACATATTTAGTAAATTATGGCACATTTAAGCTTGGCAAAAATAAAAAGATGGCACATACAGCAAGTACATGAAACATGGGCTTAGAGGGAAATAGAAGTGGTAAAGGCCTCACGTAGTCCCCCAGCAGCAAAATAAGGCACCGCAGCAAGGAGCCGGGCTTTCGTTCCTGGTCCCGAACTGACCTGCTGGGTTTCCCAGGAGTCTAATTTCCCGCTGCTTGATACATAACAGTTACCTCTCTCTCTCTCTCTCTCTCTTTCTTCTTTCCAAAAAGTAATTTATTGATTTTTAAAGAGAGAGGAAAGGAGAGGGGGAGAGAGAGAAACACTGATGCGAGAACACATCATCAATCAGCTGTCTCCTGCACACTCGTTACCAGAAATGGAACCTGCAACCCAGGCATGTATGTGCCCTTGACCAGGAATCAAACTGGCAACATCTTGGAGATGATGCCCAACTAACTGAGCCAAATGGCAAGGGTTTACCCCTTCCCCCCCTTTTAAAAATATTTTTTATGATTTTAGAAGGAAAACTGAGAGATAGAAACATCAACGATGAGAGAAAATCATTGATTGGCTGCCTCCTGCAGGTCCAATACTGAGAACTGAGCCTGTAACTCAGACATGTGCCCTTGGCTGGAATCGAACCTAGGACCCTTCAGTCTGCAAGCGGATGCTCTATCCACTGAGCCAAACCAGCGAGGGCTTACCCCTCTTTCTTTTAGGATTATTAAGAGCATTAGAAATTTGTCATACTCAAGGAACTTAAGATCTAATATTTTCTAAATGCAAAACATTTAATTAAATAGATACTGCTCTGAAATGGAAAAAAAATGCTCAATGATGTTTCCACAGGTCTGTGAATTATGGATGAAATCCCTTCCACTGGATGCCATACCTACCTTCATAGATGTGTTATATAATGAAATGAATGAAGTAAAAAGATCCAGGTATCGAGTTGTGAAGACCAGTGCAAAGAGAAGCTGGCTTTTTCCGGAAATACCTGAGGAAATGAAAGGAAAGTGTTAGAAAAGCCGGAAGAGCGTTGATTCATTAGAGAACACTGTGCAGAAAGCAGATCTGGAGAACGGGACCCCAGGGGCCAGGGGCTATGACTCTAAATGAGTTTCCATTTTTCTTTCCCGTCACATTCTCAAACATGCTCCTCTGGGGAGCTTCTAACAACTGTGGTCTTAGTATGACGGGGTGACTCAGGAAAGTGTCTGAATTAGACCAGTATACCAGGATGCACATTGTCCAATGAACATTTACTTCTCAAATACGTCACTTCAGTCTGCTGTTATTTAGTGCAGTAATCCCTAGAGTGCTGCTGAGGTACAGCTGGAGTCAGCTGGGGAAGTCTAGGTCTCACACCGCGTGCGCTGGGCTTTTCTGAGATGGACATTTGTTCAAACATTTGTGATGGACATGCACTAAGGGTTTCAGATGGAGACTGAGTGAGTTCATTAAGGAAACAGAACCCGTCCACCCGCATCAGCACTGCAAACCTCACACCTGAGACTTATTTAAGCACGGGCAGAGAGGTTATTGCACGCAAATTAGCAATACACTTACAGAATGTAAAATCCATGTGTTTGAAATCCCTGCCCAAGAATATGTTTATTGATTTTAGAGACAGAGGAAGAGAGAAACATCCATTGGTTGCCTCCTGCATGTATCCCAACCGGGACCGAACCTGCGGCCTAGGTATGTGTCCTGACAGGGAATCACACCCACAACCCCAATGCACCGAGCCACCTATCCAGGGCAAAATGATTTTAAAAAATAGTATTTTACAGGACAATTTTGCAGCTTGTTGAAATTAAACGCCTTGGTCTAAGGATGTTACTTTCTATGTTTGAATAACTGCAGTTCTAGCCTATTCACAACACCTAAGCAGAAATGACTCCAAACCCATTAATAGGAACCAACCTCAAGGCTAAGAGTGGAGCTATAGACAGTAAGACTGCTCTTTCTAGCTTTTTCTCCCGGAAATGAGAAACTTCCTATTCCTACTAAAGTTCAATGTTCCAAAGAGAGGAGAACCAACCAAGTGGCCGCGGACACAGAATATGAGAGGGGACAAGACGGGAAGGGGAGGCCAGGGCTCTGTGATTCACATGTGGTGTTTGGTGGAGCCTTGAAAGATAAATGTTAGTGAATTTCCCATAGGGTTCACTCCGGTATTTTAAATAAAAAAATTAATGGATACATATGGGCAAATTTTGCTGCAAAGGGTTTATTCTAATGGAACTTTAAAGCCATTCAGACTTGAAATCTTGCCTCCGGTTTCAGCATTCCTATGCTACAGACCAGGGGCTATCATATTGCTCTTTCCCACTGCCCTTTGCAACCCAACTTGTATCACTCCCTCTGGAAGTTGTCTTCGAAGACCCTCCCCTCTGTGCTGTTTATTACATAAGGAACCGCTTCATGCCAGCTGCCAGCCCAGCTCCTGTTAGAGGGCTTATCAAACACAGGGCGATGACCTGGTCACCTGTCTCCCCCCACCCCCATCCCCTACTACACACAGAGATCTTCCAAGGCCCAGGACGTGCCTCATTCCGTTTGGTATTATCTGTGTTGAGCACTAAGCCTGACCCACAGCAGGCTAAGGAAATACTTGCTAAATCAATGAACGAGTGGACAAGAGAAAATGAAACTCATTTTATTTTCATGCCATGGGGGAAATTCTCATTTTGTGATAATGCCTCCGAAGAGTTTCTAAGTCATACTGTGTCTCTGTGACTGGAGGCAGGCGATATGCTCTGGGTCTGCCCTAATTTACTGCCACCTGGAGGGTGGGGGAGGTCCCTCCCACCCCCTCCCCCGCCCCCAGAGCAGAGCATGGGGCAGAGGGCAGGGACGGGCAGCGGGTGGCCTGGCGTTTGCAGAATCCAAGAGGAACTGCTGTTGTGGAATGGAGGGCACTCGCATAGTTCTCCTGTATTCTTTCTGGCCTGGGAGCCCGATTAGGAAGTAGCCGCTTTGTACTTATTAGGTTCAACACATACCTTTATAATTGTATAAAGTTTACTCCACACATTACAGATTCCCTAGAATTGCTGGGATAAAATATATGCAACTTGAAGCGGGGTACACTGTCAGACTTCCCCTGGAAAGACGGTGCCACCTTCCCCACTCACTGACTTTAGGTGAGAGTACCCTTTACTTCACACCCTGTCTTTGCCAACTTTGTCCATTTTCCAGCCGTTTTTTTAAATGTAGGAGTATCTTATAGGTCACTTAGATACCTTGCAATTATTTCTCTCAGTCCACTGTCTTTTAACTTTGATGATATTCTGAGTAAGTTAATTTGGGGAGACGTATGTTCTTGCTTCCTCACCAGTCTGCTTGGTCCCACCCAGAACCAGCGTTTGAACGCACATTCAGCTCATCCTCTATGTCCATCAGCAAAGTCCTGTACCTTTCTTCATGGCTTACACACTGCTGGCTGGGAAGTCAGGGACCCTGCCCGATCCTTCCTGCAACTTCACATTCACAGGACTGACTGCTTATATGGCTTAATACTCTACTATTTTTATCTTTAAATATATATGTATATACACACATATATTATTTCAACTAAATTGCAGCTTTCTTTTATTTTTTTAAAAATATATTTTATTGATTTTTTACAGAGAGGAAGAGGAAGAGTTAGAAACATCAATGAGAGACATCGATCAGCTGCCTCCTGCACATCTCCCACTGGGGATATGCCCGCAACCAAGGTGCGTGCCCTTGACCGGAATTGAACTTGGGACCTTTCAGTTCCGCAGGCCGACGCTCTATCCACTGAGCCAAACCGGTTTTGGCTAAATTGCATCTTTCTTGAGAGCTGCTGCTGAGCTGTCTCCCGGGTGCCTTGCACACAGTGGGTGGTCAGTAAATGTTTAAGAGTAATGAATACCCAAGAGACTGGCTGGGAACGTGATGCAGAAGCTTCTTGAAGTACTCAATGACAACAATAAAAGATGGTGTTTTCATTTACTTCAAAACTAAACGGAGATTGAGAAACGCAGGGACACAGAACACAGCCGGCATGTTTGGTGGGAGGAAAAGTCTACAACCTACATCACAACAACCTCAGCAGTAGGTGGAGGAGGGAAGGAGAGACGAGGGGAGGAGGTGGGGCACGTGGATCTCAGAGGGTCCACTAACAATTTCAGTGAAACAGACACAGCATCTTAATAACTGTCAGCCTACAGGAAACGTAGCTGCACACCCAGGCTTGCTCTCCGGAGGTTATGGGGTCAGTGTTTAGGAAAAGAATAAAGTGACAACCCTGTGGATCAGTTGCATCGATCGTTCAGGAATATGAGAAACTCACATTTCCTGCGGGCACCCCTCTGTAATGACAATAACAGACAGACAAGGACAATGCCAATTCAAACAGAGCTAGCCAAGCTCCATCCCTCTGCCCTCCCTTTAAGATGAGTCCTTTAAGGCAGCTGTTCTCAAATTAGACTGTGAGGAACTCAATCCCCGACGTCCTTACCAGCCTGCCGCATCCCTTACCTAAGAGAAAAAAGCGCTCTGGTTCTAGAACGCAGGCATGTTCAAAACAGGTGCCACATTCCTAAAGGGAGCCCCAATACTAGTATTTTCAGTGTGAGAAACACAAGCTGGATGCGCATGTCTCCTATTCCAGTTATTTGAGAAACTCCTATCAAATTCTTACTCTTTCAAAAGCCTCTAAACAACTTTTATAATTTAGGATGGAAAAATCAAGCAGCTAGTCAAATTTAGCACTTAATTCTGAAGAAATAATCCTCATGATTTTGATTTTTAAAAGGTTAGGAAATCTCAAGTATAAGAACTAAAATGATCCTAAGTCTGACAAGGGAAATGGTTTAATAATGCCCTATAACTACTGGCTTAACTGTAGGAATACTTGACAAACACACATGAATGGAATTCACCTACTTATCTCCCTATTTATTTTGGCTGGAGTATTTTACATTCTCCTCAATGCTCCTAAATCTCGCAAATGAAAATAGTGAATATTAAAAAACAAAAACAAAAGAGTAAACTCGCTTTTTCTTTATTACTCAAAGTTCCCTTAAACTTTTCTAGCCCTAGCCAGGTTGGCCCAGTGGATAGTGTCAGCCTGCAGACGGAAGGGTCCCGGGTTTGATTCTGATCAAGGGCCCATTCCTTCGTTGCAGGCTCCTCCCCAGCCCGGGCCCTGGTCAGTGGCATGTGAAAGGCAACCAATATATCTTTTTCACATGCTGTTTCTCTCTGCCCCTCCCCCTCCCTTCCTAAAAACTAATGCAAAAATATCCTCGGGTGAGGATTAAAAAAGAATGTTCCAACTGAGGTTGTCCAACATCTTAGTTTACATACACATTTAGGAGACATCATGCTTCAACTTCATGACTTGACAGAGGCAGGGATTCTGAGAAACAAGTGAAAGAAAATGAAGAAACTCATCCAAAAGTTTTGGAGTAAAAATAAAGATTAAAAATAACATTTCCTGGGTGTGTGTAGGAGGGGTGTGCAAAATGGGTGGTGTTCTAAAGGTATAAATTTCCAGGCATAAGATAAGTCCCAGAGTGTAATGTACAGCATGGTGTCTATAGTTAACAATACTGTGTTGTAAATTTGAAAGTTGCTAACAGAGCAGATCTTAAAAGTTTTCATCGAAAGGAAAAAAACTAACTACTCGTGGTGGTAGATGTTAACTAAACTTACTGCGATAATTACTTTGCAAAATACACATATATCAAATCGCTACGTTGCACACAAAACACAGTATGTCAATTATATCTCAGTAAAGCAGGAAAAATAATTTTCTGAGTGCAGCAAAAAATGACCTAAGCAACTGGTCATTTACACTGAAATGACTTAGAACAAAATAAACAGAAATTCCAAAATCCTTCATTTCGCGTTACCAATGGCCCGCTTTAATCCTGGTTCTGCCTCTCATTCTCTCACCCCCTGGACTCCGTGCCCCGCCACAGAACAGGACAATAGCACCTGCCTCAGAAGTTATTTTAAGGACCACCGGGGAAGAGCCACCTAAGGCACTGAGCTCGCTGCCGGGTGCATAGCAAGTGCTCAAGTGTCAGCGCTCACAGCTACCACTTTGCTGTCATCGGAAATCAGACAGCTGAACCGCTCGGAACTACGCGTCCACCGAGGGATCACCTCCGAGCCGGATCCGCTGGTGGCAGGACATGGACTTTGTAACACCCACTCTGACTGCTCAAAGGTCTTTTTTGTTTCTGCTGACTTCCTGGATCTCGGCTCTGTTCCAGGGAGAGAGGGGCGGCCTGAGCACAGCAATCAAAGACAGGGTGTTGCTTCAGAGGGGGACATTTTTTAAAATATATATATTTTATTGATTTTCTATAGAGAGGAAGGGAGAGGGATAGAAAGTCAGAAACATCGATGAGAGAGACATCGATCAGCCGCCTCCTGCACGCCCCACACTGGAGATGTGCCCGTAAGCAAGGTACATGCCCCCGACCGGAATCAAACCTGGGACCTTTTCAGTCCACAGGCCGACGCTCTATCCACTGAGCCAAACCGGTCTCGGCCAGAGGGGGACATTTTGAGGAGTCAATCCCGTAAAGGGAATCTCTGCCACCCAGGTCCTCCATCTTTCCCTGCCTCTGCAACCACTAAGTGTGAGAATCCATGAAAAGTGACTTCCCTGCGGCCCTGGCTCGGAAAAGAAGTCTGACAAGTCATTTAAAAAGCGGCCCCTCAGCCGAGACCGGTGTGGCTCCGTGGATAGAGCGTCGGCCTGCGGACTGAAAGGTCCCGGGTTCCATTCCGGTCGGGGGGGGCATGTACCTTGCTTGCGGGCACCTCTCCAGTGTGACCCCAGGAGGCGGCTGATGGATGTCTCGCTCTCATCGATGTTTTTAACTCTCTGATTTCCGATGACAGCAATGTGTAGCTGTGAGCGCTGACACTTGAGCACTTGCTATATATCCCTCTCCCTTTCTCTCTGAAAAAATTCAATAAAATATATATATATTTTTTTAATTAAAAAGCGGCCCCTCAGCCATGGTTTAGGCTTGATCGAGTGCAGGGAGTCCCCTGGTGAGAAGGTCTCTGCCGCCAGCACTGCAGGAGCTGTGCACCCCGGGGAGGGAGCCGCCAACTCACTGGTGACGTGGAGCCAGGGATCACAGCGACCACAGGGGGACCTACCCTGCGGGCGCCACACGGCGGCCTAAACCCGTTATTAGGGGGGAGGACCCCGGAGTTTGACCAACAATTTCTCAAAAGCAGCAGCGGGAATGGTCCCCGAGAAATTCGCTCGAGGGCCCTCCCCGCACTCCCTCTCCCGACCCCGGGGGCCGGAGAGGCGCGGCCCGGCCCGCAGCACAAGTCCACGTCCAGGTCGGACCCGAGGCCCGAGCCCAAAGGCCAGCCAGTCCTGCCCGGGGCAGGGTGCGAGGCGAGGTGACCTCTCTCCACGCCCCCGACCGCCCGCCCGGGCCCGGCTGCCACGTCAGGCCGAGCCGAGCCGGCCGCCGTCCTTCCCATCCTCCTCCTCCTCCTCCTCCCGCCGGTCCCATTGATTCGCGGGGTCCCCGAACCCCGGACTCTCCCCCACCCCAGCCCAAGCCCCCGGAGAGGCACCATGTCAGCCGGGGAGCGAGGGACACCCCTGCCTGGCTGCTCCCCCCAGTGCCCGCCACCCCACCCGCCAAACTTTTCAGGCCGAACCGGAACGCGCGCGCGGTCGGGGAGACGCCGCTTCCGCCCCGACGGCGGCTCAAGTTCAAGTTCAAGTTCGGGAGCGGACCCGGCGCGAAGCGGGGCCCAGCACCGCACCACGCCACCCCCTCCCCAGAGGTGGTCGCCGGCCGCCCGGGCTCCGCCGCCCGCCAGGCCGGCCCGGGGGGGCGTGTCCGGCCGGCGTGTAGGCCCCGCGGGCGGTGCGGAGGCCCAGGTCGGCGGGTCCTCCCGGGGGGAAGCCGGCCCCGCGCCCGCGCCTTCCCCGGGCCTCGCCCGCCGCTCACCGGCGCAGGAGCGCGTCTTCCAGATCTTGAGCAGCAGGATGACGATGGCCGCCAGGTGGGACAGGTCCCCGGTCAGCCGGAAGATGTTCATGGCGGCGGCTCAGGCGGCGGTCGGCGCGGCGCCCGGAGGCTCGGCGGCTCAGGCGGCGGCTCAGGCGGCGGCGGCCCCGGAGAGGAAGCGGCGAAGATGGCGAGAGCGGGCGCGACGTGGCCGGGGACGTGGCCAAACTGCCGGCGCGCGCGCGGGGCAGCCTGGGAAAGCCAGCCGCCGCCAGGCCCCGCCCCGGGCCCGGCCCTTAAAGGGGACGCTCCGGGAATGCAGGCCGAGCGGGGAGCACCTGCTCCCTGGTTCCTTGCGGAGGATCCCGGCTTCTCGCCAAGCTCCCCCTGGCTGGGCTTCCGGCTGCTCCTAGGGTGCCAGCGATTTCCTTTAGTTTTTTGAAATGACACCCCCTTGTGAGCCATCTTTCCCTCCTCCCCCTCATAGTAAGAGCTCTTACGGGCTCACTGTCTGAAAAAGTGTAAGAGGAAAATCAAAATGAATCCGTGATGGTATCACAGAGCATAAGGCCCATATTGGGGGTGTCTGGGGAGGGAGTCGCCAGCTCACTTAGGGGGAGGTCTGGAGATTTTTCTCATTCTGGGGACTCCCTCTGAGAAAGAGGGCAACATTAGGTAGAAAATTTGTGAACAGCTCTGTAGGGTGAGAGAGTAAAGCACAAGAAATGACCAAAGGAATGAAGCTGACAAACAGAATCTTCTGCATAATTTTATTTGGGAGGGGGGGGTGTCCCGTGCAGAAACCAGGGATCCCCGGAGGAAAGCAGGAGGACATGCTGTTAAAGAGACTAAAATATAAGCTTTCCCAACTTGGGGTGTTTCCTGTTTGCTATTGATTGCCATTCATTCTAAGTAAAGAAAAATATTTAAGCTGTGATGGTGAATTTAATCGTTTGTCTTTATATCAGGCAATGTCGGTTTTGAATGCAAGTATCAGAGCATTGACCACGGACGCGGAATCCCTGAAAACACGCAACCGTATTTCACGGCTTGTCCTTGGATGTGCGTGGATCCGGCGGGAAGAAATAAACACAGGACGGATGCAGGAAGGTCGGAAGGAGAAGAGGGGTCCCCCGGGGTGCAGTCCAGGCCAAGAGAGCACATGGCTGGCCATGGGGATCCGGGATGGGCCAGTGAGCCAGGGCCCGCTAGGACTTGGGTGGAGTATGACGGAGCCTGGTAGCTGCTGGTTCCCTCTCCCTCCAGCTGGCCTTGCCAGGGGCAAGTGGCTTGACCTTGAAATGAAGGTTCCATCTCCTCTTTCCACAGGATCACCTCAACCTCTGGCAGAGGGTACCCTCAGAGGTATGGCAGACTCGGTGCCAGGATACCCCTGCATCAGGGATGGGTGAGAGTCGTGACCAGCAAACAGTGGGAGGGCCACTGCCACGCCCTGCCCATATAGGCCACAAGGCACACACGTTCAACCAGACCCACTCCACACCTGCACCAGGCTCGCACCTCAGTGGCAGGTGCCGTGGTCACCGGGCAGGAGCAGAGCAGAGAAGGAGGCTGGGGTGCCAGGGTAACCGGAGAGCAGACAGCCGAGAACCCACCCTGAGGAGGCTGGGAGGCGATAAGACTGGGACCACGCAGGGGCCATGGACGTCACATGCAAACCACAAATTCAAAGACAAAACTATTAAGAATTTGAAGACGGTGACCCTGGAGCATTAAGCCCTGAGTGTGGGGCCCTCTGTCCCTGAGAAAGTGGTTGCTTACCGTGAAGCCAGACCCGCTGACAGATGCCACCAACTATGACCAACAGCACAGAGGCCAGGAAATAACACAATACTTTTTTTTTTAATGGTGATTTTTGTGTTATTATGAGCCAATGACTCTTTTTTTTTTTTTTTTTTTTTTTACAGAGAGAAAGGGAAAGGGATAGAGAGTTAGAAACATCGATGAGAGAGAGACATCGATCAGCCACCTCCTGCACGTCCCCTATTGGGGATGTGCCTGCAACCAGGATACATGCCCTTGACCGGAATTGAACCTGGGACCTTCCAGTCCGCAGACTGACGCTCTATCCACTGAGCCAAACCGGTTTCGGCAACACAACACTTTTTGATGTAAAAATATTTCTCTCTTTTCCACGTCCAGAGCAGCTAGACAGCGGGTCCAGCTCCTGAGTAGAGGAGCTGGGGACTGAGAAGTAAAAGAAAGAAAGAGACGAGACACAAAATGGAAGGGAAAAGCTGGGAACCGGTTGGGACCACTGCCCTCTTCTGCTGGAGAGACAGTGACCCAGAGCCCATGCAGCGAGTTTATTTTATAACCCAAATACCACAAGTCAAGACAAAGGAGATGATTCGCATTCTTGAGCAGGCCTGAGCATTCCTGGTGCTGGACTGGATTTACATATCAAAACCCGCCACCCGACACCTGGGCTGAAATGAAGGTCAAGCTGATAACACTCTTGCCTATTTGGCAAATTGCGTTCCCAGCTTTCAGCTGACCATAATTAAAGAATGCCCATGTGCCTTCCCAGGCGCTCTCTTCATCTCACCCTTTTTTTGTTTTTAAGCTACAATAATAAAAGTAAAATTCAGCCGAAACCAGTTTGGCTCAGTGGAGAGAGCGTCAGCCTGTGGACTGAGGGGTCCCAGGTTCGATTCTGGTCAAGGGCATGGACCTTGATTGCGGGCACATCCCCAGTGTGGGGCATGCAGGAGGCGGCTGATCGATGTCTCTCTCTCATCGATGTTTCTGACTTTCTATCTCTCTCCCTTCCTCTCTGTAAAAAATCAATAAAATATATTAAAAAAACAAAACAAAACAAAAAAAACCCTGCATGGCCCAGGGCAGCGCCTGCAACAGCCAGGACCCAGCTGCCAATCCTGCCCCGGGCTCGGTGACTGCTCGGCCCATGGGAGGCCACCGGGGTCAGCAGCACAGGCCGCTCACCCCCTCCCAGGAAGGACACTTGTACAGGAAACGATTCCACATGTGGGAGCTGAGTTAGAGGTGGCGGTTTGGGCTGGTTTGGCAGCATCGGGATAGTTTGGCAGAAGCCGTGAAGGGGCCAGCAGAGAGGAGCGCGCAGTCAGACAAGAACTTGGACCCAGGCCGGCCGCTGGCACCAGGCCTCATGGCGCTTTCCTAATGAACCACCGGCCCATGTGCGAAATACTCTTTTTTTTTCCCCACATTTTTGTCACTGCATGCTCTTCTGTCCGCTCTTCGTGTGATTCTGATGGTGTGTGTGTGTCAGCGTATTGGGATCAACAGCTTCAAGAATTCAGAGCATTGCCGAGACCGGTTTGGCTCGGTGGATGGAGCGTCAGCCTGCAGACTGAAGGGTTCCAGGTTCAATTCCAGTCAAGGGCATGTACCTTGGTTGTGGGCACATTCCCAGTGAGGTGCGTGCAGGAAGCGGCTGATCGATGTCTCTCTCTCATCGATGTTTCTAACTCTCTCACCCTCTCCCTTCCTCTCTGTAAAAAAATCAATAAAAATATTTTTTGAAAAATTAACTGCATTGTTGTTGCAATCCAATTCCATTGGCTTCAGGGCTGCGGTGTGCTGATTCCACACTTGCATGATGAGGGCGGGTCCGGGACCAGGGGCTCCCCTGCTCCCCAGGACAGAGTTGTCCACTCAGCGCGGCCAGACACTGCCCCAATGCACCCGTCTCCTCTGCCGGGCATCGGCCTGACTCAGCAGTTGGGCTCCTGAGTCGGCATTGGCAGCATCCGTTTACCCAGCCTTTTCCAGAAACATCACTCGGCACTCGGTCCAAGGAAAGACGAGCCACGGTTGGGGATGGGTTTCCTGAGCAGCTGAGACGTGGCTCTGCGCTCCGGCTCCCCGGGAGATCTCACTGGTTTGCCAAACCGGTGGGCGTGGGTGGTGAGATGCTGCCAGACTGTATACAGATCTACGGACAGCCTCCACCGCGCGTATCAGTAGTGGGACAGGCCACTGTTTCTTGTGTGTGTGTGTGTGTGTGTGTGTGAGAGAGAGAGAGAGAGAGAGAGAGAGAGAGAGAGAGAGAGAACCTGCAACCGTGGTAAGTGTCCTTGACTGGAAATCTAACTCACATCCCTTTGGTGGTCTGGGCCAGTGGTTGGCAAACTGCAGCTCGCGAGCCACGTGCGGCTCTTTGGCCCCTTGAGTGTGGCTCTTCCACAAAACACCACGGCCTGGGGGAGTCTATTTTGAAGAAGTGGCGATAGAAGAAGTTTAAGTTTAAAGAATTTGGCTCTCCAGTGAAATGTCAATCGTTGTCCTGTTGACATTTGGCTCTGTTGACGGATGAGTTTGCCGACCGCTGGTCTGGGCCAATGCTTCAACCACTGAGCCAGATCAGACAGGGCTTATTATTATTATTATTATTATTTGTAAAGAATTACAGCATGTTGGCTCATATCGACCTAGTCACATCTAAGAGAGTGGTCATTTTTTAAAAAAATATATTTTATTGATGTTTTGCAGAGAGGAAGGGAGAGAGATAGAAAGTTAGAAACATCAATATGAGAGAGAGACATCGATCAGCCACCTCCTGCACGCCCCACACTGGGGATGTGCCCACAACCAAGGAACATGCCCTTGACAGGAATCGAACCGAGGACCCTTCAGTCTGCAGGCGGATGCTCTATCCACTGAGCCACACCGGTTTCGTCCAAAACCTTTTCTTCGGTCCAGATTGAGCATCTTGTGGAAAGCTTTGAATTGGCTGCCAACATTTCACATAAAAACCTGGGTTCCTGGCTGCCTCTGCGAAAGCCTGAAGCTTGGGCACCACAAGGTGTGCCTTCCACGTGGAAGTCCACGGGGGGGAGGGATGGGAGCCGCCCCGCCCTGCTGCCGGCATCCACTCCCCGGCTCCTAAGGCCCATCCCTCCCCGTCCGCACGTCAGTGGCTTCGCATCCTCCTCCTGGTTCCCTTACACCCACCCACGCCCCGTGTTGGCACTGCTGCTCTGGCCTCCGGAGACTCCCTCCCTCCCCCGCCCCCCAAAAGCCTGGTTTTAAGGGTCGGGATACCGGTGGCCAACTGTTTCCTAGGAAGGAGGCGGAACTAACTCTGGGTAGCTACCTTTCTTGATGTCATTCGGTTCGATTTCATGAGCAGCTATTGAGCCCCTGCTGTGTGCCACGTCTGGAAGCAGCTGGGCCGGTGGGACGTCGGGCTGAGGACAGGGCTATCCGGAGAGACAGCTGGCCCCTGAGGCCGGGTGTGTGAGGTTTGCCCAGGGCGGGTAAGCGGTGCCCGCGAGGCGGTGACAGAGGTCAGTTGCGATAAGGACCGACCGCAGGCCCTCCCCGCAGCTCCTGGTCAGAGGCCGGAGCAGGTGCCGGAGTGGAGAGAGAGGAAGCCACACCCCCGGTGCTGGAGGTGAGAGGAGGGTGTGGCTGTAGACCCAGCCGGTGTAGACAACAGTCTGAACAGTGTGGCTCTGGAGGACGCCAGCCAAGACCGTTCTAGAAGGTGCCATGAGGGAAGGAGGAGGGGGAGTCAGTGGGGAGTGAGCCGAGGTCACGGGTGCGCTGAGATGCCTGGGTGTCGGGGAGGCAGGGACTCAGCACAGTCACAGAAAAAGAGGAACGGGCAAGGCCTGGACAGCACAGGAGGAGGAAGGCGAGGGAGGAGCACGGACCGGTGCGGGTGGAGACGTGAGGAAAGCCTGCTGCTTCTTGGAATCCTTTCTCTTCGGAGCATCAGCCCAGCCCAGTGGTCTTCGAGGCCTCCCCAAAACCAGGACTCTTCTGCCCTCGTCCCCTGAGAAGGGAGTGTGATGGGCTGGACCGTGTCCCCCTCCCCCAAATTCAGATGTTGACGTTCTAACCCCCGGCTCCTCCGAAGGTGACTGCATTTGGAGATGGGGTCTTGTAGGTGGTCATCAAGGTTAGGTGCGGCCACAGGGGTGAGGCTCTAAACCAATGTAATTGGTGCCCTTAAAGAGGAGGAAGACACACACACACACACACACACACACACACACACACACAGAAGAGGAATATGTGGGGGCTCCAGGAGAAGGTGGCCACCTGCCAGCCTCGGAGAGCAGCCTCGGGAGAAACCACGCCCACCTCCAGCTTGATCCTGGACGTCCAGCCTCCAGCACAAGGAGAAAACTGATCCCTGTGTCTGCAGCCCCTCCCTCTGTGCTCTTTTGTCAGCGCAGTCTGACCAGGAAGAGGGAGTGGTAAGAAAAGTGGGATAGCCGAAACCGGTGTGGCTCAGTGGATAGAGCGTAGGCCTGCGGACTGAAGGGTCCCAGGTTCGATTCCGGTCAAGGGCATGTACCTTGGTTGTAGGCACATCCCCAGTAGGGGGTGTGCAGGAGGCAGCTGATTGATGTCTCTCTCCCTCTCATCAATGTTTCTAGCTCTCTATCACTCTCCCTTCCTCTCTGTAAAAAATCAATAAAAATATATTTAAAAAAAGAAAAGAAAAGCGGGATCAGGGCTTTATGTTGAAGTCACCAGCACCCATGGCCCTGGGAACATCAGTATTAAAACCTAAAAAGCATAAAGAACGTGTGAGGCAAAACAAAGGAGATATTTCCACTCCGAGGAGGGGCTTTGGATTTAGGACCCACGTGGTCCACCCGGCAAGCCACGTGCCCTTCCTGCGGTTCAGACTTTTTCTTTGTAAAAAGGGGCTAACGGCGCCCACCTCAGGGCGTCCTGGTGAAAGCTAAGTGACATGGGACCCGTGGAAACACGGAGCCTCCACCTGGCAGCCCGGGCCGGTGTCGGGAGAGGCGGTGTGTAATCAGGCGACGCCACTCCCTTAGCGTGAGGGGTCAAGGCATTCCTGGGGCGGACGAGCTTGCACCCCGTCGTGCTGCTGGGTGAGGAGCTGGCGGGGATCGCGTGCACATTTTGGCTCACAGATCGGGCTTTGTGCCGGCTCAGGTATAGACCCACCATGAAATACAGCCTGGGAAACCATTCTCAGAGACGCTAATCCATGAGATGTGCCACCCAGCATTCCCGGCACACAGGAGGCAGTCCAGAGGTGTTGGCAAACGCATTTATGAAGGAAGAGGACGCGCGGAGACCATGAAAAGGCGGAGTATCGACAACCCCCCGCTGACGGTGTGTTAGTCAGCACTCTGTGTGTTGCAAAGAACAGGACCCGTTCAAACCAGCCTAAGCCGAAACATTGAAATAAAATTTAAGAATTTACAAATGGAGGAGGGGGGAGGGCGGGGGGCCAGTTACAAATGGACTTGGACACGGACAAGTCCAGAGCCTGCTTCAGGCATGGCTGGATCCAGGGACAAGGAGCTGTATGGGATGATATCTCCTCTGCTCTCCAGCACTGGCTTTCCAAACCCAGGCAGGTGCCCTGCAGGGGGAGGTCCCGAAAGCTTCTCCCACGCAAGCCTTCCACCCTCTCTGCACCCAGCAGCTCACCCCAGAGGAAGGAAGCCTCCTTTTCCAAACGGTTCTAACTTCCGCCTGGAACTGAGCCTCAGCCACCAGGCCCAAGTAACAAAACCCTCCTCCTCCCATCGGCACTGCTCCCGGGCGTGGAAGTAGGGGAGGGATCCTTTCCCAAAGGAAAACCAGGGAGCTCCATGCCCCCAAGCAGAAGGGACCCTGGTTTCCAGGCAGGCACGGGCCACTGCCCCCCCCCCGGACCGAGTGTGTGTGGAGGGGAGACCGGCACGCCGGGTGACTTAAGGAAGTGGGAGGGAGAAGCATGGCACCTGGAGGACACAGGACAGAGGGGAGACCAGGGCCCAGGGGAGTTTCAGGAGGCTGGGTCTGAGCCAGGGGCCCAGCCCAGGGGGTGTGTGGTGCGTCGATTGCAAAAATGGCCCTGATTCTTACCCACCTGGGACCCCCCCCCCAATGTGCCTTCGTGGCCCTCTCACCACACAGGGAGGGTACTTCCCTCTCCCGGGGCCCAGGCTGGCTTTGCCACTGGCTTTGAGGAGACCGTGGTGGAAGGAATGGGATGCCAGTCCTGGCAGAGGCCACCAGGGGGCTCTGGGCCTTTGCTTTCCGCCTGGACCCCTCCCTCCACCCTGTGACCATCCTGGCCGTCTGCTGGAGGACCGGAGGCCACACGAAAGCATCCCAGCCAAGACCGGGGTGGCTCAGTGGATAGAGCATCGGCCTGCGGACTGAAGGGTCCCAGGTTGGATTCTGGTCAAAGACGTGGACCTTGGTTGCGGGCACGTCTCCAGTAGGGGGCGTGCAGGAGGCGGCTGATGGATCTTTCTCATCGATGTTTCTAACTCTCTATCCCTCTCCCTTCCTCTCTGTAAAAAAATCAATATATTTAAAAAAAAAAAAGAAAAGAAAATGCCGAAACCGGTTTGGCTCAGTGGATAGAGCATCAGCCTATGGACTGAAAGGTCCCAGGTTCGATTCCCAGCAAGGGCATGTACCTTGGTTGCGGGCACATCCCCACTAGGGGGCGTGCAGGAGGCGACTGATCAATGTTTCTCTCATCTAACTCTCTATCTCTCTCCCTTCTGTAAAAAATCAATAAAATATATTTAGAAAAATAAAATAAAAATGAAAGAAAAAGGAAAGCATCCCTGCTGTCCCAGGACGGCCCCAGGCATGGTGGGGGGAGAGCCCCGTGGGGGTGCCCAGCCGACCACAGGTGACTGGATGCACACCAGAGCCCACGGCCCAGCTCAGAGCAGGAAGTGGCTGCTGTCTTAAGCATCTGAGGTTTTTGTTTTGTTCTCTTTGTCCATCCTCCCCTGAGGACGTTTCCCATTGGTTTTCAGAGAGACTGGAAGGGAAGGGAAGGGGCGAGCCAGAGAGAAACATGGATGTGAGAGAGACACAGGGATTGGTTGCCTCCCACACAGGCCCAGACTGGAGCTGGGGAAGAGCCTGCAGCCAAGGTATGGACCTTTGACCAGAAGGGGACCCAGGACCCTCAGTCCACAGGCTGACGCTCTAACCACTGGGCAAACCGGCCAGGGCAGCGGCTGAACGTGGGGACAGCCTGTTCCATGGCCTTGCGTGGCCAATAGGTCATGGCTGGCAGGCAGGTGAGGCTGCACCTGCCACAGGCTTCTAACTAGCAGGGAAATGCCACAGGGGCTCCCCCAGCTACGGGGTCACCCCCTGCCTGGCCTGGGGGCGTCTCTAGTCTCTGAGCTCTGCGGGAGGGTCTGCACTGGCCTCCTCCACGCTCCCCAGCGGTGGGAATGTGTGGAATGAGCACCACCGGCCACCTCTGGCTCCGTCTGTCCGTCTGCCCACCCTGGAATTCTGCCTTTGGGATCAGAGGATCCTGTGTGGTGGCGAGGAGAGGGGAACCAAACCAAAACCCAAACCCCCACAACCCCTGGCCTCAGGGAGGGGCTGCGGGGCCGGCAGGAGCGGGGCGGGTCGGAAATCACAGGGACAGACGGTCCCAGTCTCTGCGGGAGCAACATGGGGGCTTCGGCCTCCGGGGGCTGGAAAGACTCAAGGGTCGAGTCTGGAGCCCTGAGCAGAGGGAGGAGGCTGAGGGGAGAGGCCGGGGGTGGCCAGCTGGGGCCTGGACTGAAGCCAGCGTGCCCTCCCGCCCGCGCCCCCTGCGCGCAGGCAGCTCAGACACCAGGACAACTGTGGGGGGTCCCAGGAAGTTCGAGATTGTGTCCCTCCCCCCCAGACTGCTTTCCACCGGGACCTGTTCCAGGGACCGTCACAGCACCCCTCCTGTCAGCCACCGAGTCCTGTCCAGGCGCCACCGGGCCGCTCCGTCTCTACGAGCTGCCTGTGACACCCGGCTGCTGCAGAGCGCCGCTGCTTTGGGACTGAGAGCCGTGCGCCCCCATAAAGCCTCCATGCTGCTCCCCGACATAGAGGGTCTTCCTCGCCCAGTGCTCGCTGCTCTCCCCTGTCCCTCCCCCCCCCAGCCCAGGGTGGTTCCCCAGCTCCCACGCCCCATAGGGCTGGGAATGGGGCTCTCCGCCAGGCTGGGAGGGTGGCATGCTCAAGGGCGTCTGCCTCCTCTCCAGGGTTCGGGTCCAGGAGATCCGTGCCCCCTGATGATGACCCTCAAGGCCCCATGGGAGCCAAGCCATGGAGGGGCAGACAGCAGGGGCCGCCCAGGGCTCCAGCCACTGGCAGTTCACCCCCGAGTCCCCGACGTCCTGAGGGTTCGGGCAGAGCCCTTGCTGGCACGCCGGCGGGGGGGCCAGGTGGAGTGAGGTGCGGGGGGCCAGCGGAACCTGGGCACAGCCAGACCGGGGAGTGATGGCGGCCCTCCTGGGGTCCCCCTTCCCGGCGAGGGCACGGCGGCCCCTGCACCCCAGCGCTCAGGGCCGGGAGGTGGGGTCCAGCAGAACCGGGCCTGCGCCGTGGCCGATTCAGCGCTGAGGTAGCTGGAGACGTGGGCTCCGTGGGCACCGCAGCCCCGGGTCCAGGTGGGGGGTCCGGGGGCGGGCGAGGCTCGGTTTCCGGTGCTCCTCTCCACGCCGGCGGCGGGAGGGCGCGGCGGCCGCTGTCACCAGGCCAGGGGCGACGCCATGCCCGAACTGCGCCCGCCCTCCCCGGCCTGCAGGTCGCCGAGGGCCCGCTGTGGGGAGGGGCAGGCGGAGGGTGGGTCAGTGGGTGGTTCCGGGAGCAGCCCCCCCGGCCCTTCCCCCACACCCCCCACAGCTGCCTGGCCAATGTCAGCCCTGAGCACCGCCGAGACCCACACCCCTCCCTGCGGGGTGGCTCACTGGGGCGCTTTCCCATCACCCCGCTTCACAGAAGCCCCCCCCACACACTCACCTCGAACTTGCTCAGGAACTCGGCGAAGATGCCGAAGAAGGCCTCCGAGGCGGTGGCCTTGGGGTCCTCCCCGAAGAAGGCCAGCGCCTTGCCCAGCTCCTCCACCGCCTCCCGCTGCAGCCCGTCCAGCGCCCGCAGCAGCGGCTGCGCCGTCTCCAGGAAGGTCTGGGGCCTCTGCTCAGGAAACTGCCGCCGGCCGGGCGCCCCCAGACACCCCCAGTTCCCCCCACCCCCGCCCTGGGCTGCCCAGACCCACAGCTCAGCTGGGAGCTGCGCCCTGTCCAGTACCTGCACTGCAGTGCTGGGCCCCCGAGCTAGTCCCGATCCCCGCCACCCCCTGTTCTGTCCCGGCCTTTCCCTCGCTCCTCTCTGCAGTAACTGTCCTCCCCGCCACTCTCACCGGCTCTGCTCAGATGCCAGCACCCTCTTCCCAGCCATTCATGGGAGTGGCCTGACCCTCTCTCTCTTTTTCTTTTCTTTCTTTCTTTTTTTTTTAAATACATTTTATTGATTGTTTACAGAGAGGAAGGGAGAAGGATGGAGAGCTAGAAACATTGATGAGAGAGAGACATCGATCAGCTGCCTCCTGCATGCCCCCTGCTGGGGATGTGCCTGCAACCAAGGTACATGCCCTTGACCGGAATTGAACCTGGGACCCCTCAGTCTGCAGGCTGACGCTCTATCCACTGAGCCACGCTGGTCGGGTGTGCTCTCGCTTTTTCTATGGCGTGTGTCACCCTGTGCCCAGTGGGAATGTCCCTCTCTCCTGCTGCCTCGCCAGGGCCTGAATCTCCTACCCTAGGCCGGGGCTCTCCCGGGGACCAGGACCGGGGCCAAGGCTGCGGCTTCGGTGCCGTCAAAAGAGCGCCGTCCGCCGAGACCGGTGTGGCTCAGTGGATAGAGCGTCGGCCTGCGGACGAAAGGTCCCAGGTTTGATTCCAGCTGGGGGCACGTACCTTGCTTGCGGGCACATCTCCACTGTGGGGCGTGCAGGAGGCGGCTGATTGATGTCTCTCTCTCATCGATGTTTCTGACTTTCTTTCTCTCTTCCTCTCTGTGAAAAATCAATAAAATATATTTTTTAAAAAAGAAAAAGAGCGCCGTCTAGGGGTGCACAGCCCTGGCCTGAGTGCTTGGCTTCCGAACCGCCCAGGACGGACCCTCTTCCAGCAGCCTCTGCCCAGAACCTCCGTGGGGAGGCACCGGTCACCGGAGCCAGAGCCAGCTCCCCCAACCACCCAGACCTCCCCCTCCCCCCTCCTCCACCTCCCCCCATGCCCCTGGGCCTTGCTGCTCGGAGGATACCGTCATGACGGCTGCAAACTTGTCCTCGCTGGAGGGGGCCGAGCGCTGGCAGGCGGCCTGGATCTCGCGGATGGTGCCGTGCAGGTCATCCAGGTCGCCAGTCAGAGCCCGCTGGTTCACTGCGGGAAGGGCAGGGCCTGGTCCGCAGTGCCTGCCCCCCCTCCTTCGCCCCCGCCCGCTCGCCCGCCCGCCCGCCCGCCCAGCCTACCTTTGGCAGCCAGGGGCACGGTGGGCAGGTCCTGCGCGAAGCCCAGGAGCTCGGGGAAGTGCTGGCTCAGCGATTTGGCGAGGATGTGCAGGAAGGTGAGCTTCCCGTCCACCGTCTTGGTGGAGTTCAGCTGCCAGGGACCCCGACACGCACCCTCTCAGGCCGGCCAGACGGCTGGCCACCGGGACCCGACCCGCGGTCCCAGCCCTGCTCAGCAGACAGAGCCCAGCCCTGCCTGGGTCCTGGCCCTCAGCGCTGCCTATTCCAACTCTCATAACCCGGCTGAGGGTTCCCTTCTCCGGGGTCTCACCTGCGGGGACCCCACAGGCCCCCTGGGAGTCTGAGGTCCCTGCCCAGCTCTCTGAGGCCTAGGAACTGGGCCTAGGTGTCTCATCCTGGAGTGTTTGCCCTGGTCAGCAGACAGCCCACACTTCCCTGACTCCACGGGTGGGGAGCCCCCCTCCCAGGCCTTGGTCCCCCCTGAGCCTCAGATCTCTGAACCGTTTATACCTTCAAGTGGAGTTTTTCTTCCTCTTTTTTTTTTTTAATACATTTCATTGATTTTTTACAGAGAGGAAGGGAGAGGGATAGAGAGCTAGAAACATCAGTGAGAGAGAAACATTGATCAGCGGCCTCCTGCATGCCCCCCACTGGGAATGTGCCCGCCACCAAGGTACATGCCCTTGCCCGGAATCGAACCCGGGACCTTTCTGTCCGCAGGCCGACGCTCTATCCACTGAGCCACACCAGTTTCGGCTCTTCCTCTTGTTAAAGGACAAAAGGCTCCCTGGGGAGAAGGCCCAGGGACCCTGGGGGAAAGGCTGGGTCCGCAGCCCTCCTGTTTCTGATCCTAGATCTTGGGGTGGGGGTGGCTGGACTGACAGCGTGGGTGCTGTGGGGGTACAGAACCTGCCAGGTGGGCGCTCCCCTTCCACTTGGAGTCTCCCCTCCCTAACTCCCCTCCCCCAATCCATTGTTCCAGAGGCTTGGCCTGGAGGACCCCTCTTCCCCCTCCCATCTTTGCTGCAGTCACATCCTGGCCCTTGGGCAGCCGCTCCTCCTCCTGGGGAAGGAGGTGGTGTTCCTTCCTCTCTCCTCCCCCCTGACCCCCCACCCATCACCCCGAACCTCAGTGGCAGAGCCAGGAGCCCTCACCTCGGTGAGGAAGTTGATCTTGAAGCCGGTGGTCTTGTTGGTCCGGGGCTGCCCGTCGTTGAGGTAGTTCCCCATGGCCAGCACGAACTGCGGGAGGAAGAGCGGGCAGGTTCTCCCCGGCCCTCCCCCCCTGGCCCGTCCTGGGAGCCCCCCGGGGATGGGGGGCCGGGCGGGGGGACAGGGAGAGGGTGCGGGCTGACCTCCAGGATCTTGGCGAGCTTCCGGCTGTTCCGCAGCTCCAGGGAGGCCTGGCGCAGGCACTCGAGGCTGGCCCGGATCTCCTCCGTCTTCTCCTGCAGCGTTGCCTGGAAGTGCAGGCTGCGCAGGCGGGTCTTGTACTCCGGGACCGACAGCATCTGCCGGGAGGGCCGGCCGGAGTCACCCCTCCGCCCGGAGACCCGCCATCCCATCGCCGCCCGGGGTCCCCGCTGCTGCCAGGCCAGGTGTCCCTGAGGACCCAGGCTCGCGAGAGCCACCTGCGGCTCTCGGGCCCCTGGAAAGTGTGGCTCTTCCACAAAACACCACGGCCTGGGTGAATCTCTTTTGAAGAAGTGGCGTTAGAAGAAGTTTAAGTTTGAAAAATGTGGCTCTCCATGCCGAAACCGGTGTGGCTCAGTGCATAGAGCGTCAGCCTGAGGACTGAAAGGTCCCAGGTTCGATTCTGGTCAAGGGCATGTACCTTGGTTGCAGGCACATCCCCAGTAGGGGACGTGCAGGAGGCAGCTGATCGATGTCTCTCTCATCGATGTTTCTAACTCTCTATCTCTCTTTCTCTCTGTAAAAAATCAATAAAATGTATTTTTTTTAAAAACTAAAAAATAAATAAAATAAAAAATATGGCTCTCCATGCCGAAACCGGTGTGGCTCAGTGGATAGAGCATTGGCCTGTAGACTGAAGGGTCCCAGGTTCAATTCTGCTCAAGGGCATGTACCTAGGTTGCAGGCACATCCCCAGTAGAGAGTGTGCATGAGGCAGCTGATCGATGTTTCTAGCTCTCTATTCCTCTCCCTTCCTGTCTATGGAAATCAATAAAAAGTATATTAAAAAATAAAAAATGTGGCTCTCCAAAGAAATTTCCGTGGAGGTCCTGTTGACATCCGGCTCTGCGGACAAAGGAGTTTGCCGGCCGCTGCCTGAGGACACTAAGCAGCGCCCCTAGCGGCACCAGCAGCCCATCCCGCTGGGTCCCCAGGGGGCCTGGCTCAGCAGGGTGTAAACTGCTGGTTGCTCGGCGACCTGTGAACCAGGAGGTCCCGGCTGGACTCCCAGTCAGGGCACAGGCCCAGGTGGCTGGCTCCATCCCCGCCCTGTGCACGAGGCAGCCGATCGCCGATTCTCTCTCATCGTTGGTGTTTCTATCTTTCTCTCTCCCTTCCTCTCAATAAAATATAGATTTTTAAAAATATATTTTACTGACTTTTTACAGAGAGGAAAGGAGAGGGATGATAGTTAGAAACACAGATGAGAGAGACATCCATCAGCCGCCTCCTGCACGCCCCCTACTGGGGATGTGCCTGCAACCAAGGTACATCCCTTGACTGGAATCGAACCTGGGATAGGCTGATGCTCTATCCACTGAGCCACACCGGTTTCGGCAAGATACATATATATTTTAGAAAAGAAAGGGGTGTGAGCGCGGGGGCGAATGTGGAGCAGGACCGACGGGCCCCGGATGGAGTGCTGGCGGCTGCGGGCCCCGCGCACCTGCAGCACGAACTGGTCGGGCTCGCTGAGGCGGCCGGGCGCCTCGCGGAAGGCCTGGTAGCGCAGCTCCTCCTCGGCGTCGGGCGCGAAGAGCAGCAGCTGCGCCAGGTGCGCGGGCTCCAGCCGCCCCGGCTCCATGCTCATGAGCACCTGGCGCAGCTCGGCCGGGCTCAGCTTCAGGTGCGCCAGCAGGATGGCTGCAGTGGGGGGGGCCCTCCATGAGCCCGGGGGGGGGGGGGGGGCCTGGAGCTCCACCTGGCTGCGAGGTGGGGCCTGGGGGCGGGGCGGGAGCCGGGAGAGGTGGAGAGGCCCCCCTGGGTAATGGATTAAAGGGCAAAGCGGGGTGCTCCAGGAGAGAGATCAGAACTGAGGGGGACCCGGCCACGGGGCCCAGGAACCTGGGAAGGGTCCTGGATGCAGGGCCAGAACCCGGGCCAACAAGAGGGCGGGGCCTATGGGGTGGACCCCGGGCCGATGACCCAGGTGGATGTGGGACCTGGTGGCAGGTGTATAGTGGAGGAGGAGGGGGACGGGCGGGTCACAGCCTAATTTCTGTTCTCCATCAGGGGCCGCCTCCCGCCCCCCACCCACCCACCCCGGGCCCCCCCCTCACAGGTGTTGTAGGCCTTCTTGTGGGACAGGATCTCCACCACCTCCTTCTTCCTGAAGGGCTCGGGCCTGGGCACGGGCTCTGGAAGGGGAGTGATGGCTGAGGGAGGAGGCCGGGCCGAGGCTTCGGGGAGAGGACCCAGGGGGTGTGGCCACCCCGGAGAGCCCCGAGGACGCCCCCTTGCCGTGGCCTGGACTGAGTCAGCTCCCGGGTGTCCACAGGCCCCCCTCCTGGACTCTGGGGTCCAGCTCCACACTCGGCACATGCACCTGGTACATCCCTACTGTGCCCGCTCCCCCGGGTGAGGGGCACCACCCCCCTCGGGACCCTGCAAATGCTTCCTGGTCAGTGGTTCTCCACCTTTCTAATGCCGAGACCATTTAATACAGTTCCTCATGTTGTGGCGAATCGTCATGTAAATATCTGTGTTTTCTGATGGTCTTAGGCGACCCTGCTAGTGGTTCTCAGCCTGTGGGTCACTGCTGTAGAGCCTGAGACCATCAGAAAACAGGTCGCAACCCACAGGTTGAGAACCGCTGCTCCTGATGGACACGCCTTTCTCTTCTGTCCGGGGACCGCTGTCCACTCGGTGTCCCTGGCTGCCCACGGCCCCACCCAACCACTACAGGAGGGACACAGAGAGGGGGAAATGGGGGGGCAGGGAGGGGGCATTGTGGGTGCCCCCTGCCAGCCTCTCCGGCCGTGCCTGAGGCCCCCCAGCCCTCTGTGCCTCCTCGGCAAGAAGTCATCAGGGTCCCGGGGTTGGATTTGAAGTGAGGATGCGGGGTCTGGCCTGTGGCAGTCAGTCTCTCCGTTCTGACGGGGGAACGGAGCCCCGAGCCTGGACTCAGGGGCACAGGAAGCGATGGCCGCCCGTGCAGCCCCGGGGGGACTCTGAGCCCTGGCTGTCACAGAAGGCAGAGGCAGAGGGGGGGGTGGCCACAACGACCTGGGACGGGGGTCCCCCGGGGCCCTGGGGCCACTCACTGGCCGGCTTTTGAGTGCCAAAGTGGAGCTCCAGGTCCAGGTACTTGACCATGTCGCTCAGCTTGTCGTAGTCGGAGTCCTCCCCCAGCTGCGGGCAGGCCCGGCGGCGCACGGTGAGGAGGGGCCTGGCGGCCGGGCTGTGGCCCCGCCATTCCCCCCATACCCCCCCTCCCCCAGGACAGCCCCCCTCCGGCGGGCGCTGGGATAAACCCAGGGCGGCCTGCGGAGAAGCCAGATCGGCCGGCTCTCCTCGGCTGGCCGGTCACACGCAGCCTGGACCCCCCCACCCCCCAGCACCCCGCAGAGACCAGCACTGGGTGGGGCGGGGCGGCAGGGGCTGCAAAGGGGCTGGAGCCACCAAGGTCTGTTCAAGGTTCGAGGTTCGAGGGGGGGTGGCTGAGGGGTCTGGCCCTGCTTTGAGGTGTCCTTGGCAGGGACTGAGCTGCCCGTGATCATGACGCTGGGGGAGCGGAGCCAGGGAATGGGGGGGGTGCGGCTAGACCTGGGACAGGGCCTCATCCTCCACGCTGTGGCCCAGGCCACCCCCCACTCCCCCCACAACCCCCTGCACAGGGCCCAGGCCTCAGGCCCCCTACCTGCCCCCAGATGGTGCCCTCCGAGTTCTCCACCTGCTCCCACCGCAGGCGCTTGACGCTCATGTGGCTGGTCTCGCTGCGCCGGTGGCCCAGGCCCCGGGACAGCAGGGGGGGCGCACAGGGCACGGGCGGGGGCAGGGGCGGGGGCGGCGGGGGAGGGACCGGGTGGCTGAGCTGGGCCA
>PVJN01026806.1:0-28723 GCA_004026805.1 Lasiurus borealis | reverse complement strand
GCCGAAAGTCTGGGGCGTATCCAGCAGGGGAATACCATTTGAGTCAAAGCTATAAAGTATCAAGAATGGTTTTCTGGTGTGGTTTGAAATTAGCTCTGAAAGTCATTGCAAAGGAGGTATTGTAGAAATGTATATAGCAATAGCACCATCAGTGGAATAAAAAATGTTTTACCCCTAAACTGGCTACAAGATGCATAATACTATTCCATGTCTCCATTCCTTAAATATGCTATTTAGTCCCTTTGCCCAAAGGCCAAGCCCTTCACTTCTCCCAATTTCCAAAATATCTGAAATTATTCCTTCTTTCAAAATCTACTCCTTCAGGAAGCTTTCTTTGAGCTCCCCATCTTTCTCAGGTGCCCTTCATACATGCCCCCATGTCCCCACCCTCCTCCCACATGCAGGGAAATATTAAAAGGGCCTTTACCAACACTGGTTTCCTTTTCTGCCCCTTCCCCACTACCAACTCTCAGCTCCTTGCAAATAATGGCTCTATTTTGACAGCTGACAGAGTGATGGCTTCATGCAGTTCTTCATAAAAGCTTGTTGCTCAAATAAATCCCTTTGAAAAATTAACCTCCTAACTTTATTTTTAGTTTTACCCCATATAATTTGGCAAACTTGTCATCTGTAGTTCAATGTCAACCCAGGAATAATTGTACAAGAAAGACTCTTGACAGTGTTGACCCTGGACCCATAAGTTATTATTTTTCAAAAATAATCTAGATGCTGGAGGAAACATAAGGCTAACATGAAAAAATAGTAACACGAGCTTAAAAAAGTGAGCTAGGATTTAAAAACAAACAAACCTGAACTAGCATTCTAAATTACATTGGTAACTTAAGAGAAATAATTTCTCTACGAGCAGCAAGCAAAAAACTAAAATTCAGACTTGTATTAGGCATTGCTCAACTCATGGAAAGGGCATCCCATGAAGTTAAGTATAAAACATAACTGTCGATAGCACAATCAATTTTTCCCATTAAAAATCACATTCAAATAGTCTACTACCCAGAAATTCCACTTGTGCCTATACAGCCAACAGAAATAAGTGTTCATTTCCATCAAAAGAAATGCACATTTATAGAACCTTTATTCATAAAGAGCCCCAACTGGAAACAACCAGAATGCTCATCCATGGCAGTGATGGGTAAACACACTATCACATATTCCTACAATGGAACACTGCTCAGGAAGACCAAAGACTGAGCCACAGATAAATACAATCTCACAGACATTATACTGAGTTACAGAAGTCAGGCTCCAAGGAACACGTACAGAATGGTTCCATTTGTATGAAATCTAAACAGGCAAAAGGAAGAAATATAAGGGGTATTACAGAGCAGCTTGAACTATCCTAAATCTTGAACTTAGTGGTAATTGCATGCACAAACACTGGACTCGTAGGATTTGGTACTTTATGTAAGTCTAGACTTCAATGAAAGCTGAAGGTAAGTATAAATTTGTTTAACAAACTCATGTGAGAGATGAAGTCCTAAAATAGCACAGACAGAGCAGAAGAGCTGGCAGTGAAGAGAGAGCTAATAAGTGATCCTGGTGGAGTTAAAGGAGAGGGTAGGAACCCTCCTGGATGAGCTTGGCAGGGACAGTAAAAAAGATGATGTCACTGGTATTCCAGGTCTGACCCTGGAGGGAGAGTGGCCCAGGATCCTGAGGTTCTGGTGCTTGCATTCGTGGACACAGTGAGCAGAAATCTTCTGAAACCGATTCCGGAGGGAACCATAAGCAGGACTTTAGTCGTGAGATCTTTCATACATATGACTATATATCCAAGTGCCTCTGCAGTAGGGACACCAGATGGCTTGACAGCATAGTAAAAGAAAACGCTAGTAGGAAAAGAAATGAACTAATGCTGAAGTTTAAATGAGTTAATAAACTTGAGAGGTAAGAACGATGTGGGGCTCACAGTAAACCACAAGTCACTTAAAATCTGTAAACCTGATACTAAAACACCTATACAAGGCACAGGAAGCATAGGTGGTAGAAGGGGGTAGAATAACCCTTGCGTGAAATATCACACTGGTTAGTCCCTCAGTTGAGTTTGTGGGTCTTCTCAATCACTGCCTGGCCTTGAGCACATGAAGGATCAGATGAGGGGGTAAGACATCCAAACACCTCCATACTCAATACCCCAGAGGGGCGGCCTGGCAGGTACATAATACAGTTTACAAACTGAAGGACCTAAACGCTAAATCTAGGTATTAGGTGTTCTTTCTCCACCAAACTTAGAGAGCTCTCTCTCTCAAAGGAACTCCATGGCATTTAACAAAGGAGTCGATGAGGAAATACAGAGAGCTGATATGGGACTCATTTCGAGGGAAATTAGTCTTTTTTATGCATCTATGCATAATGGACACAAAATAGGCTAGTGAAGGCCTGGGGTGGGGGTGGGGTGAGCTAGAAGGGGTCAATTAGGGGAAAAGGGGGACATATGTAATCTTTTCAACAATAAATGTTTAAAAAATAAAAGTCTTAGTCACAATAATTAACAATGAGGATGCCTTAACTCAGTGTCTAGGAACTTTAAGGGGTATGTGTGGATGAAGACGGGGCATGCCTCTCAACACCCACTCTGTCCAGCATGTGTAGGAGAATTTCTGCTGGTGAGAGGAATGGGGGTAAACGGAGAGGAGATGGGCGCCCTGCTTCATGCCAGATTTCCAAAAGGGCAACCAGGAGGCCCAGAGAGGCAGGGATGTCTTGCAACCCTTCACTTGCTTCTTTCTGAACAACCACATCTGGCTCTCAGTGAAACCACAGCATTACGCTCATATTTTTCACATAATGCTATTCTAAGTGGTTACAAAATAAAAACCGAGTAATGACTTAACTTTCTCCCCATCCCCTATCTCTCCATTAACTTGAGCCAGTACATCACCCCTTTGGAATTTTAATGCGAATGCTGGGATACATAAAAGAATCTAGAGGTCACGTCCAACTATGTAAAACTGCTTCTTATTTGAAATTTTCTCCCTTTAAAAAAAAAAAAATCACAGTTTATCTAAACTAATGGGGGTAGGGTGGGGAGGGAGGCGACCTGGCTGGGTGATGTTTCTGTGTGAGGATGTGGGGAGGGGAGATGGAGTGGCGAGAGACTTCCACCACTGGATGACATCTCTAGGATAATAAACTAAACATTCCCAGTCCAGAACGGTTTATCTTTCTCCCACTGTGTTGCAAGTGCGTGACTCACACGTTCAGTTTTGACCTATTGGTGCTTGTTGAAAAGTAGCGATTTACCACCAGAAAAAGAGACTCCAGAAAGGCTGGGTTTGGTCTGGGATACACCCGACATTCCCATGACTAATCTAGAAATAACACTCACAAACACAGATGGTAACAATCTGCACAACTGACAAGGCCACTTCCTGTCTGATGTTCCCTCTAACCTGTGATGGAGGCAAGGGAAGTTATTACCGCGTTACCCAGGGCTGAGGGGTTACTCCTGCTGGTTAGCAGCAGAGACAGCTCCACGGGGACCCTGTGGAAACGACTCGGAGAGACATACATGTTCTTCCCCATCTGATGCTACGGTGCCCTGGGTCTCGGCCCCAAGAGGAAAATATTACTATGTTGGGTTAATGGAATCATTTAGTTTCCATGATCCCCATCAGCATGTATTTCTGTCTCCATTACTGATTACAAGGGCATATTTTTATAACTTGGGGGAAGAGGACAGCAAAAATTCTAGAACTAAATCTAATAAACACACACACACACATACACACACACACACACACACACACTGTAGACAATGGAAGACATCAGAGAATTATGGTAGAGAGATAGTGAAAAGGGGGTAACAAACACATGACACAGATAGTTCCCCTCCAGTTTAATAACTAGACCAGGCAATACATAACTAATACTAAATGCACAATTTCCACAACAGAATGTTCCACCTTTCCCTAATTCCTGCTTTTTGAGTGGGAAAAGAGACTTTTTTCGTCTTTCCAAAACCCTAACAGAGCAGAGTGCCATGGGGAAACACACATACAAAACACCATTTATTTGGATGACTGTATCTTCCGTGAGTGACACACAAAAGCTAGAACATAAATTCCCACTTAACTAAATTGTTTCATTTTATGTCTGCTTCCCAATATTTCTCCCTAGGGCCCTATGGGTTAATGCAGGTGTTTTCAATGAGGCGCTGGGACCGCCGTCTTTAAGGTGAAGCTTGTAGCCATCGTGGATAAGGCAGAAAAGCTATAATGAAGAGACCCCCACGGTGTAGAGGCCTGTAGCTTCCGGCCTAAGGCAGCTTGGGGTGTGCTATGAATTCCCGGTGGGTCAACACTCAATATCAAGCCCCAGAGGCTTCAAGATGCTCCGCACAGAATTACCGATTGCTGGTCTGGCACTGGCTGAGTAAAGCAATGATCTCACAAGCGCATTCTCATTTTTCCTGAGATGATCATAGAGGGAAAGGGGCAGGGGGGCAGGGAAAGAAGGGGGAAAATGACCTGGGCATCATCCTGGTCCTTCCTCCCTTCCCTCTCCTCATTCCCTACGGCCAGGTTGCAACCCGTCACCAAGTCCTGCTGTGTCTCCCACCAAAGTGCCCCTCCAATCCTTCCCTGTCTGCCACATTTGCCGTCCCTTCCCAATTCAAGTCACTACCATTGCTCTCCGGGACTGCAGACATCGCCACCAATCTGGCCTCCCTGCCTCGCCCCTTCCCCGCTATAGTCCATTCTCCACACAAACAAGCAGTTTTTTAAAAATGCACCAGAGCATGGCACTCCCCCCCCCCCATATAACATCCAATGGCTCCCCTGCACCCTGACACTACGGCAAAACCCCTTGAAGACCATGAGCAAGGAAGCCCATCTGATGACACCCTCCTAGTGATCACCATCCCAGCCACACAGACCTCCTTGGATTTCTCTGACTATACAGGCTCCTTCCTGACTTGGGCTTTGCACAAGTTTTTCCCCTGTCAGGCTGGGGAACACTTCTAAGGCTGATTCACCCTGAATTCCCATCTCTGCTTAAATGCCTCCTCCTCCAAGAGGCCTTCTCTGATTGCCTCACCTTAGTGTCATTGTGCCTCCCCCACAGCCCGCCCCTGGCACCATCTGTATCACTATACCCTGTGAGTTCCTTACATAGCACAGCAAAATCTCTGATTTCTAATGATAAGATTGCAGTACACAATTCTATTATAATTTTAAATCACTGGTACTGTCTATCTCCCCCACAAAAGAGTAGGAAGTCCACAAAAGCAGAGTGGGTACTATTTTTTCATTCCACTGAGAGCTTTGCCTGGTTCCTGGGACATGGTCATCAATCTCCCCCACATTTTAGGCCACACTCTACGGGATACGGAAGTCAGACTCAAAAGGATTCATACAGCATGGCTCCATTTATACAAAACCTATTTCACTTTGGGAGAGACCTGAGGAGATGGAAATTCTTTAACAAATATGCACAATTAATCCCACTGCTAAAACCTTCCCAAACAGTGTATGCTGCCTCTCAGTTTCCTTTGTTATTCCCCACTGGGCCCTCTGTCAACGTAATGTGTGGAAATCCCACTCGGAAAGTTTGCTGAAGAACCATTCTCATTACGTTTTTCCTGTCATCTGGGTTCTAACCCAGTGGTCTGTGCTTTAACCCAGATGGTCTTTCATTTAGGAAGGTTTGTTTGTTCGGGCGGGTTTTTTTCCAGGGTGAGTTCTTGGGTGGAAACTTCGGTCTGGTTTTCCAACAATGTTTTCACAGCAGCTGGAGGACAGCGGCTGCTCGCTTCTCTTGTAAACAAAAAGGCCAAACCGCAGCTCCCAGCTGACAGGACAAACACACTCTCCTGCTGGGAGGGCAGCCCCATGCCGCATGTGCACGGTGGTGGCGGTGGTGGCGGTGGTGGTGGTGGTGGTGATGGTGGTGGTGGTGGTGGTGGTGGTGGTGGCCCAGGGAGCAGTTTGTCTGTTTTCCTGGCACTGTGCTGTCTGTCACTCATGCAAAAGCCAACCCTCCAGTGCCATCAGTCAGTGGCTTGCTTTCAAAAGCCCCTTTTCATGAGTTGATTGACTGCATTTCCACAGCTTCCTGTGTCAAGATGCTTCATCGAAGTCTCAGGAAAGAGGCCTCATTTGCACAAACCCACTTCAAAATTTGCCTCTTCAGAAAAATGTCTATGGACATCCTAACAGTCGTCGAAGGCCAACTCTTTATGTGACAGCAGCTACGGGAGGGGTTTCAAATGCTCTGTTTACTCTTTTCTTAAAGACTATCAATTCCAACTCTGCCAACTCAGATACTATAGTATTCAGACAGGAGGAGGGCTGAAATGAAACCTTTGTACTGTCGATGAAGAAAGGATTGCTAAGCAAATTATAATGTAAGCATGTTCCAAGAATAAAGAAAACACTTGGCAGACACTATTTTAGATCGCCTCTACTGCTTTGGAACAGCCCAATAAGTAATAAACAGTTGATTGACTAATTGCAAAGACTGTCTATTCTTTTACCCAGGTCCCAAAGGAGGCAGGTAAGAGACACTCAGTTTGATCCCACAGGCTATGCATGTTGGCTGCTTATAAGTGAAACAAGTACTTTTCTTCATTTGTTTCGTCAAGTTTAGGTTCGTTCCCACCTCACCCCCTCACCCCCACCCCCAGATTTAATCTGAATGAGACTGCCCTCTGTATTAGTTTTCTATTGCTGCTGTAATAAATTATCATAAACACAGTGGCTTAAAACGACACCAATTCCTTAGCATATAAGTGCTGTAAGTCAGAAGTCTGGGCGTGGGCTGGCTGGCTTGTGGATCTTAGTGATGTCAGTCGGGATCCATTCTCATCTGGACCCCGGGCTCTCACAAGCACAAATGGCTGGGGCAGAATTCAGTCTTGTGGTTATAGGACTGAGGTCCCCATTTCCTTGCAGGCCATGAGGCAGAGGCTACACTCAGCCACTAGAGGCCATCTGTATCTCTTGCCACATCCCTTTCACCCCCCAGCACCAATCTTCAAAGCTCCCTCAGGTAGGATGTCTCTCATGGTGCATCTTATCTTGAAGAAGTACCTAGTCACGCCCCCCCCTTTTAAATCTGTATTGTTGAAAGTATTACATAAATCTCCCTTTCCCCCCCTCCACTGACCTCTTCTAGCCTACCCCCTTCCCCCACCCCAGGACTTCACCACCCTATTGTCTGTGTTCATGGGGTGTGCATATATGCCTACAAGTTCTTTGGTTGATCACTGGTCACCCACCCACCCAGAGAGGAAGGGAGGGGGAAAGAGAAAAAACATCAATGAGAGAGAAACACTGATCAGCTGCCTTATGAAGGCCCCATACTGGGGATCGAACTAAAAAACCAGGCATATGCCCTGAATAAATTCGAACCAGTGACCTCTTGGTACATAGGACAACGTCTGACCACTGACCCACATTGAGGCGTTAAAGGCTCAACTGATTAGACCAGATCCACTTAAGATAATTTCTCTGTCTTACCATGGACCAGTTAGGACCTTAATTGCATTTTCAATTAATGTAGAGTAGAACCTCCATTAATGATGGATTAGATGACTAGAATCAGAGATATGTATACCCTGTGTGTGGAAATCTAGGTAACCATTTTAGAGTTCTCCCTACCTCCAGTTATTCAAAATGAATGATGCCTTTTTACAAGACGGGAAACGAATTTAAAGTTGCTGCCCAGGCAGCACCATTCTCTTTCTCTTGACTTAAATGTTCTTGACACTTCATCAAAGGCTAATAAAATAGTTTCATTTTAAGGCGACCCTCCCTCCCTTCCCATCAAACAAGCTTTGGAGTCTCCTTGAAGGCAGCTAACAAGGCCTGTCTTTCTTTTCCATTCTCCACATAAGCAATACCAGTCAGGGCAAGGAAGGATGAGTAATGAATATCAGCCTTAAATACTACAATAAAAAGAAGTGAGACAACTCCTAATGTTGACATGCAAACTCAACAGTATGCATGTTCTGAACATCTACCAGCAGTTACAACACCCGCCCTTCCCTCAAAAAAAAAAAAAAAAAAAATTGAGGCAGTCCATTTAGAAACAAGGTCAAGATTATAGGCAAAAAAAGAAAAAAAAAATCAACATCCTTTTAACAGAATCCTTTAAAGGAATCTAATGATTTAGTGCATGTATGTTCTTCCTGCACACAGGGTTACACAAACAGATGTCGTTGTTTTCAGAGCTAGTGATAATATTTAAGCAGAGGTGTTTTTCTTAGTTGTGATTTACACATGCTGCCTGGTCCTCCATCCTCTGTATTGATCTATTTTGCCTTAATATGTTTATGGAACCTGCCTGTCTTCTCCAGCTCCCCCTCCTATTGTCAGTTTTAGAGCATTAAGAAATGGGAAACCCACTATTTCACATGCAAAACATACTTATTGAGCCCCTATTATGTGTCAGGCACTGTTCTGGGTGCTAGGAGATTAATTAATAAAATGGAGAGCTATCCTACTTTTATGCAGCCCATACTCTAGTGGGAAAAACAAGCAATGGGCAAGTGGTAATTAAGAGGAAAAAAAAAATAAGCAGAGTTGGTGGCAGTGGAGGCTGGGGACCTCTTTTAGATGTGTCAGTCAAGGACTACCTCAAATGGCTGGCTTAGCAAAAGGGAAGGAGGTTATCTTGGGGAAGAGGTGCCCAGGCAGGAGCCCTAAGAGTGCCATGGTGGTGGAGGCAGAGTGATCTGAGCAAGCAGCACGGTGAGGGAGGAGCCACTTCCAGCAGATGAGAGGCCACTGACAGGTTTCGAACAGATGAACACCATGATCTGGCTTAACCATGAAAGAAAGCGTGAGTGGAGGGAGGGCGGAAGAGAGAGAGGAAGGAAGGGATGCTGGAGAGAGTCTCTGGTAAGGATCTGAAAGAGATACGGAGCTGATCAGAAGTTGGCTGGGTGATCCTCTTTTGCAATCCAAAATGCAAAGGAGATTTGTTTTAATTCCTTCCACCCACCCCAAAATGATCAAGAACCAGAAAAGCCTGGGACCAAGCCCAGAAATGCTACCAGAGAAGTCATAACAGTTGAGAACACCAAGAAGGGAGCGGTTCTCAGAGCTCTGACTCTCCACGTGCAACCCTGAGACAGGATCTCAAGTCTTCACGTTGGTTAAGACTTGCCCACCTGCCTGGCTCCCAGCGAATTAGGAAGAACCTCTGTGACAACCCTTTGGCACTTTTGAACACTGGGTCACAAAGGAAATAATAAAAAGACCCAGGCATAGGGAATGAGGGAATGAAATCTTTGGGGGGCGCAGGAGGGCCTGATACTTTTGGAATACTAACCCAGCCTGTGCTCCTCATCCTGCCAGCTCCCAAAGGCACAGATCACTTGTCTCTCTCCACAACTTCCCTCTGGCTTTGCACACAATTCTTCTCTTTGCTCCACCCATCCCGCACCCTCCATGCTATCAAAGAGAGAGTCTCCAGTAGGCACTCATCTTCCTGGTGACCCCATGTAATTCAGTCCCTAAATGACAGAGACTTCCAGCACTTAACGTAGGCATAGCACAATATTGACAGTCTCTCCTGAATGGAAGGAATCCTGGGGAATAGAGGAACAGCATGGGTACCCAGAGTGGCAAAAGAGCCCAAAGGGCAGGTGCAGCCCAACTGCACCCACGTGTTCAGGGTGCTCTTAGTCTAAAGAGAGCCTATGCCTTAGAGTTTGGTCGGCAAACTGCGGCCCGCGAGCCACATGTGGCTCTTTGGCCCTTTGTGTGTGGCTCTGCCACAAAAATACTACGGCCTGGGTGAGTCTATTTTGAAGAAGTGGCGTTAGAAGAAGTTTAAGTTTAAAAAATGTGGCTCTCCAAGGATATTTCAATCGTTGTACTGTTGATACTTGGCTCTATTGACTAATGAGTTTGCCGACAAAAGCCTTAGAGAAACTGAGGGACAAGTGAAAATTAAGAGGTCGTTAAAGAAAAGTACTAGAAAACCTGTAGCTGAACATTTAAGGAAATGAGTTCTGTTCATCTGAGTCACTTTCTGTAACTTTTTAAAATAAAAATTTTTTATTGATTTCAGAGATCAATAAATGATCAACAATGAGAGAGAATCATTGATCAGCTGCCTCCTGCATGTTCCCACTGGGGATCGAGCCCAAAACCTGGGCATGTGCCCTGACGGGGAATCAAACCCTGACCTCCTGGTTCATAGGTCAATGCTCAACCACTGAGTCACACTGGCTGGGCCACTTTTTGTAGCTTTATAAACCGTATAAAGTTGAAATGATGGGGGTGTAGTCATGTGGATTACATTTGTTTCATTTAAGTCAAAATTTATGCTAACAGAAAATATCAATTGTGGGTTCCTTGGCTGATTTATCATTTTTATGATTTAAACAAATCTCATATGTTAGAGTCAACTCACAAATCACTTTTCTATGTTATTGGCATAAGTTACAGCTCTGGGTGTTTTCCTGCCCAGTCTTCCTCAGCTTGAGCAATATAATCTGATGTTAAGTTCTTATTTCAGTGATTTTTGGATTGCAGATTTCTTATTTTACAGAAACATATTGTACTTTGTGTTTTTGAAAAAGGAGTGTGCTGGCTCCTGAGCATTAGATGATTCCTTTCATGGAGGTACTAAACATTTTATTACTGTTTGTAACCCTAAGTATTCTGAGTGAAAATAAAAAGGAACCGATTAACAGTCTAGGTTAAATATCTCATAGCTGCTCTGGGAATGCAAGGCCATCCAGGTATTTCTTGTGTGGTGCCTAAAATGAATCCTACAATTACACCACAATTCTGTACATGCATACACACACACAGGCCTCCTCTTTTTGCTTTTGATACAAAGCCTAGGGATTGGCCTTTCTCTTTCCCTGTACTCCTCTCTTTGCCACCTTTTTTCATCTCTGAGTGCTTTCTCTTCTCCATCGCTGGCACCATAACCATGCAACGAAATGACTCGGTCATGTCCTCGTCATCGTCCACGGTGCTCATGCAGATCTCTTTGCATCAGGCTGCTGACCCTTCACCAACTCCAGCCAGAAATTGCGTTGGTTTCTATTTCAAAAGTTGGCCTCTATAATGGAACAAATGAATTTCCATAAAGCATGGGACTGGGAATCCTGTTCCTCGGGAAAGAAGTACACGCCCTCAAGCAGGACATTAGCATGCAGATTTGATTTCCACGCCTTAAAGGACCCATGTGCTCATCTCTCTGCCTTTCACCCCTTGCTATCCAGTGTGCACAGTATAAGGAGTCAGGAAAGGATCAGAGGAGACTAAAGAGATGATTAAAATTTGACGTTTTCTCCTATGTGAACATCTGATAATGCTCCAACCCAAATGCAATCTTATGTATAAGCAGGAAAAACTTAGAAAAATCCAGCAATTATAATTACAATCATTTCTTAATCTGCTACTATGAATGTTTGTGCTCCCCACCCCCAAAAGTGCATGTGGTGGAACTTAATCCTTCATATGATGGAGTTAGGCTATAGGGTCTTCGGGAGGTGACCAGTGCCCTTATAAAAGAGACCCCACAGAGCTCCCTAGTCCCTTCCACCACATGAGGACACAGCGAGAACGTGGCCACCTATGAACCAGGAAGCAGGCCCTCACCGGATGCTGTCTTGCTAATGCCCGAATCCAGCCTCCAGAATGTGAGGAATAAATGTTGTGTTAGCCACCGATCCACGGCATTATTGTTATAGCAGCCCAAGTGGACTAAGACATCTCCTCACTCTGACCTCTCTGTCTTGAATTTCCAGGCTCCATATAATGCCTCGCACATCAGGACACTCAGAAAAAAAAAAAAGAAAAGAAAAGAAGAAGAAGAAAAAAAAAACACCAAAAAAATTGCTGAATCAAATCAATTTTCAAGCTTTTAAAATACTAAACTTACAAACAGACAACCACCAATAATGGTTTTTAGGGGCCCTTTTCCAAAAAGGAATTTTTTTTTAATATATTTTATTGATTTTTTTACAGAGAGGAAGGGAGAGGGATAGACAGTTAGAAACATCGATCAGCTGCTTCCTGCACACCCCCCACTGGGGATGTGCCCACAACCAGGATATATGCCCTTGACCAGAATCGAACCTGGGACCCTTCAGTCTGCAGGCCGACGCTCTATCCACTGAGCAAACTGATCTTGGCCCAAGGAGGAAATTTTTTAAAATTACATTTTCTTCAGTGTTAATGGGGTCAAAGTGGAATATTCACAGAGCTTTGAATTGGACAGACATTCTGAGACTTCACTAGTTCCCCCCTTTTCCCTGTTAATAACAGTTATAAATTGCTCTTAAAAACAGCAAGAAGTGCTTAACTTCATACATTTTGCCAAGAAGTTGAAACTTTCTGGTATCCCTCTCTCAACATAAAGATTACTTTCTTTAACTCTCCTTTTATTTATTATTTTTTATATATTTTATTGATTTTTTTTTTACAGAGAAAAAGGGAGAGGGATAGAGAGTTAGAAATATTGATGAGAAACACTGATCAGCTGCCTCCTGCACAATGCCTACTGGTGATGTGCCTGCAACCAAGGTACATGCCCTTGATGGGAATCAAACCTGGGACCTTTCAGTCCACAGGCCAATGCTCTATCCACTGAGCCAAACTGGTTAGGGCTAACTCTCCTTTTATATAGAGAACAACTTTAGAACTAACAAGAAGTCCAGAACACAGGAGAAGTATAGTTTCTGCATGGCACATCTCTCCAGGATGGGTTCAATATCCAATACGTCAATAGCAAGAGGAACCGCCAATTAACGAAGAGATAGAAATTCTCGAGAAAACTGTGCATTGATCATAGGTTCCTATCCTGAAAATTTGCCAGAAAACTTCATGAGTTCTTAGTAATAAACAGCTTGTAAAATGCATACCGATGACACGGAAACATCTGACAAGGGCCAATTAGTCCTAAATCTTGAGGTTATCATAAACACACAAAGAATATGTGGGTATTTAGGTGTGTGTAGCCATTATATCTTAATATTCCTTTTTAATAAAGATTAGACTTTGGGTGTTCAATGTGGTCACCAGCCTAGTGCAGTTAAAACCAACAAAACTGCTCTCAGAAAAGCAATCGTGAGCTGTTTGGAGACAAAAGTAGCAGTTTTATGAAGGTTTCAGAACCTGAGATACAAGATGTTAGTAGAAACCTCTCCTTACCCATCCTTTTCTAAATGATATTCTCTAATAAACGTAAGGTTGATCCATACTGACAATCTCTCTCTACCTTAAGTGATGTGTGAGGTCATTTCTTTAGCAAATCCCTCCCCAGAGTTGGAAGCAATGGGATCCTGAAGGAGGAAGGTACTATGAATGGGAAGATTGATATTTATCTTCAAACCTGCTTAGGCTGGTCCTATTTTGATGGCCAACCTCCCACAGACACTAACTGGGCATCACTAAGAAGAAGAAAAAAATACTTTCAGCTTCCTCCAGACCTTGGGAAAACCCCAGAGTCCTCGAAAAGCCTCCAATAAGCAGATTGAAAGTGGCATTCACCTTGCAAAGGTGCTGGCCTGTTGGCAGGGAATGTTCCAGGTGTGGGCACAGGGCAGCGTGAGCGTCTCAGGATACATGGTAAAAGGCAGCACCGCAGGTGAAAGGTTAAGAGAGAAGCAGGACCACACACCAGGGTCTGATGGGTCATCGCGAAAAAAAGGAGAACAATCTTTAAAACAACTGACTCGGTGTGGACACAAGTCAGAATCTGAGCCAAATCCCAGGCTTCAATGGAAGTTAAAGCTCAATTTTAAAACAGTCCATGTTTAACTTGCTATTGTTTACATAGCAGGAGGCCATGCAGTATTGTGTTTAAACTAAGAAGAGTCACTCATGTAGGGAAGCTGAAGAGAAGAAGTAAAGAGTAGGATTGGAGAACTGGGTTCAAATACTGAATCTTTTCATTTCTGTACTTGAGCAAATTGTCTGAATCCTCTTTGCCTCGGTTTTCCGCAACCGTGGAACAACGTATTATTAAAATCAATCTCACATGGTTATTGCGATGTAAAGTGCTGAGCAGTGTCACATAATAAACCTTCAACAAATAGTAGCTACTAGTATTACTCCAAAACCCAAATCAAATTTTCTCAATGAGTCTCAACATTTAGAGGGCACACGGCTCACAGAGGGAACTCATGGGAAAGTGCAGACTGCGGGGGTGGGGGGGTGTGTGTGATTCTGACTCGGGAAGTCAAGGGAAGGGCTCGGAGCCTCCAGTTTTAACAAGGGTGTTAAGGTGGTTCTGCTAAGAAGAACGCTCAGAGCACACTTTGAACATCACTGCTGTAAAGGATACCTGGGCAGCATTGGGGAAGGTGGGGATTGCTACCAGGAGCTGAGAAAAGACGGGACTGACCAGGCAGAGGGAGGGCAACAGGACAGGCCTGTAGCTGCTCTCCCCTTCCCACCCCCCAGCTGCTCCACTCCCCACCACCCAACATCAGGAGCACGACCTGCAGAGATGACGGAGAACAGCTATCTATCTCACCCATGCTGCAGACAAGGCAATAAAAACAGCCACTACCTCTTTTTTTTTAAAATATATTGTTATTGATTTTAGAGAGAGAGAGAGAGAGATAGAAACATCAATGACGAGAGAGAATCATTGATCGGCTACCTCTTCATGCCCACCACTAGGGATAGAGCCCTAAACCTGGGTAAGTGTCCTAACTGGGAATCAAACCAAGACCTTCTGGTTCATAGGTTGACGCTCAACCACTGGTAGCTGCTACCTCTCAATGTCAAATGCCAAGAGGGTCCTTAAGGACAGATGAGCACAAATTCTTGCTGGTCCAACTCAGAGCTGGACGTGGCCACACAGAAATATGACAGGTGCTCTCCCCTGAAAACCAGTGTGAGATGCTTGTTCTCATATAACTACTTCAGTAACAACTTAAAAAAAATAATAAAATGGAAGTAACAACTAAAAAAAAAAAAAAAAAGGAAGTGCATTTTTGACAACAACTCTGAAATTAGTTTACTAGTGTCTCTATAGAGGGGGGAAATGGAGAGATCTTGTAGAGTCCAATACTGAAACTGCAGTAGTGGCAAGAGCTAGCCAAACTCCCCTAGATCTACCTCAATGCATGGAAGGATATCCCAGCTTCCTGGCCCTCACCTAGCTCTCAGCTGCATTACTATGGTCTGGAGTCCATCAAGGCCAACAGCCCAGCCAGGCCCCACCACGTGACTCTCGCCATTCATATCGGGAGGCAACAGTAAGCTCTGGCTTGCCTATTATTCCCGCTCAGATAGAAAGGTCTGTGGCTGGCACAACACTGCTGGCAAAGACGAGTGTCTCTCACCTAGAAAACATGTTGGCAGCTGCCAGCAGGGGCTCCTCCCTTCTCGGGAGCTTCATCCCTCACTTCACTTCTGGGAACTACGGCTACAATAAATATGACTGAGTCTCTTCGGAAGAAAAGTCTTACACAAGTGCAAAGAAGAATTAGGGCCCCAACTTCAGATCTCCCAAACACATTATAAATGCTTCCTTATGCTATTGTAAATATTAAGGTTTGCACTGAAGATTCTGGAGAGCTGTTCCAGGTACGTAATTAGGGAGAACAAATATTTTGTTCAAATAAACCTCAACAGGACCTCCTCTTTTCCACTAGCTAAAAAAAAAATAAAAATAAGCAGATGGATCTAGGATACAAAGGCTTGGCCCAAAAGTTTCCCATAGCCCTGATGACTGCACTCCTCAGAGACCCATGAATCTTCTTATCAAAGGCAAGGTGCCCAGGCTTCGTACATTAGCCCAGCATTTTCTCCCCAGGCCTTCCCCGCTGCCCGCTCCCCGCAGAGCCTCTGCTGCCAGTCTTCTCAGGCACCTACTTCGTTGACCTTCGTTGACAAGATAAGCAGTACAAGCCAGATAACCACTCAGGAAGGAAGTGGATCTGGCTCTCTCCATGTTAGGAGGGCTTCTAATAGTGGGGTCAGGAAGCCTCAAAGGGCCTGGGCCCGGACAGCTATAGGCCTTGGTGTCTATGAGCCTCTTCTTCCTGGAATTCTTTCTTATCCCACAGGAGTGACACTGTGAGGCAGAAAAACACCACTTTTTGCTACTTCACTGTCATCTCATCAAGCTCAATATTTCAGCTTCACAGACAGCATCTTGCTGATTTCACTTCCATCGTGTGGCAAAAACCCTTCCTTCCAACCAAGAGGGGACATGCTGAGATCAGAAACCAAATTGCATGTATTCGTAGGGGAGGCAGATGTTTTCTGCAGATAACTTGTTGAACAATTTGAAGACTGAGAGAGACAGAGAAGGAGGAGGAAGAGGAGAAAATATTCCTCTCTCTGTTTTTGCGTTTTTTTCCCCCCTCCTTTAGAACTTCCTTGATTAAATGAACAGAGTGCTGTGATCTGCTCTATTTGTCTCCGGCTGGCTGATCAAGTTATCAAAAAAGCAACAATACAAAAAACTTGGAGAAGTAAGATGTGCGCATACATGAGCAAGTCTACATGAGGATTGGGAAAACGCAAGAGAAATAACAGCAACCATTATGGATGGAGAAAACACCAGTGTCTCTCTAACGACAAGAACAAAACCTGTCCTCTCAGAGGGTCAGCGGCAAAGGCACAGTAGTGACAGAAGTACAAAGTGTCACCCTTTCCTATTGCAGAGAAGACACGCTACATACAGGTGCCTGCCCGTAGCTAGAGCCTGGGGCTAAAGGTGGTGAGCTGTACAAAGAACACAGCTGTGTCTCTGGCCCTATTGGGTGTGCAAGCTAGCCTGGCTGGCCCAGATATTTATGCACTTGAAGAGTTAAGTAGCAATGCAAGCACAGCAAAGAAATGATCAAACTCAGAGGCCAAATGCAGATTCCAAACCCTGCAGAAGTCCAGCAGAGGACAGATTCACCACTCAAATATACGCTGATTGGCCAGATTACTATGATCTGTGAGTGTATAATAATCGGGCCCCTTAGTGTATATCCTATATAATAAAGGGCTAATATGCAAATTGCCCCTTGACCAGGAGTTCAACCAGCAGGCAGTCTGGCCAACCACCTATGTATCTTCCCCCTGGCCAGGCTGACTGGACCCCACCCATGCACAAATTCATGCACCAGGCCTCTAATACACACACACACACACACACACACACACACACACACACACACAGTGAGTGGCCAGATTATTATTCGTTCAGAGATCATAATAATCTGGCCACTCGGTGTATTATACCCTAAGCTCCTCATCTATCCTGGCAGAAAGTGTCACTGCTTACACCAGAATATCCCAAAGTTTGTTTCACAGAATAACATCAGAAAAACAAAAGGTTTTGTTTAGATCAAATAAACTTGGCACTGAGGTCTCATCTGCACTCTCACAACCCCATGAGCATATTTAAGGCTGAGAAAAGTTCAGAAAGGAAACCTGCTGTGGAATCGCAAACGAACCCACTGACAATAGACAGGTTACCCTATAAAGAACAGGACAGGAGGAAATGAGTACAATGGCTGCCCTGTGGTCCTTTGCTAATTCTGTTCCTCTCCACCTCCATCCCTTCCTTTTCACAGGAGGAAATCACTCCCAAGTTAAGATACTATCAAAAATGAGGTGGGTAGCAAAGCTTTTATGTGCACCTCAGCAAATACCATTTCCAAAGACAGACCCTACAACTGTGCTGCCCAATGGGATGTGGCCATTTACATTTAAATTCCACACAATTTAAAAACGGAGCTCCCCAGTGGCACCAGCCACATGTTAAGCACTCCACGTCCCTCGGTGGCTGATGGTTACCACCAACACTGAGATGCTTGAAAGTTCTATGAGAGAGTGCTGTCCTAGAAAAACAGACAATTTCTAGATTTCGAAGTAAAGGAGCAGATCTTGAAGATCTTCATTGAAAGGGCTCTAGATCAGGCTCTGGAAGACCTATATTTATAAGAGAAATGACTGAACCAAATCCAGCCTCAACCCTGAAGCAACAAGCTGTTTCAGTCCTTCTAGATCCACAGAGCCAGCACGTCTCATTTGCTAAAAAATTTTTAAAAAATGCTCTCTTTACAGGAGCATGTACATCTGGCAGTGACGGAGATATTTCTAACTCACTCAACAGTCAGATGCAATCAGACACAGCAGAGCATCTGTCTACCAGTTTAATAAGAACGCCCAGCAGACGGTCTGAATCCTAAATGTGAACATCACCGCACATCAGCTGTTTGGACTTTCATGTTGAATTAAGTGGCTTTTACACAGCATTAAGAAATAGTCACAGATCCAGAAAAACTCCATGCAGAACAGGAGACGGGAAAGGATGATGCAGGACCTGTAGCCAGAGCAACAGAGGCCAACTCGGAGACAGTGCCTTTCCCCAGCCTCGGCTTCTCACCATCACTTTTGCCCTTCAACCCACTTAAATATACACCCTCAATTTTCAAGTCTTAAAAGCAGATGGAGCTTCTATTGTGTTCAATCAGCACATTTAATGGTTTTCCACATCCCAGCACTTTTTGACTCTAACCTACTCGAGCTCAGCTCCCCAGCAGGGGCCAATCAATATTTGTTTTCAATGCCGGCCTTGTGTTCAGGCATCTTCGCTGCTCTCTCAGAGCCAGCTCTTTTTTAGAAAAGCCAGCATGGGATGAAGATTCTCTAATCCAATCTATGCCTCCTGCTGACAGGCAACTTGTCTGTGATTCATCAATGATATCCCGTTGGGCTATGGATTTTTCTGGATTGGTGATCTGCTGGTTGTGCAGCTGGTTATCAATATGCATGGGGTGGGTGGGGACACATACTCAAAATGAAGGATGTGGGTGGCAGGGTAACTAAGGTTTATTTCTTGAACAAGGACCAGAGGTGAGGCATCCCCAGAAAAAGCTTACCTTTGAGCTTTTCCTCCTGTGGAATAGCTCAAACTTCTGCCCAGATCACTGGTGTCTCTGGCAAACCACTTAGTCAGTCTAGTCTGACGTTAAGACGTAGTTTTCATGATGCTCTTTCAAAGAGACTCCTGTGTGTCTGGCTTAATCATCCTCTTGTCTCCACTTTCTACATATTCTCAAGGCGCTTATCACACTGCCTTGGAAATCCCTGTGTGTACCTTCCCCACCCCCACCCCCACCCCCTTTCATCTTAGGTGTCATTACTCTCAACTGCCATCCCAAGTAATCTGACAGCAGGTGCAGGGGAGGCATGCGGTGTCTGCCGAGTGACTAAATGAATGAATGGACTGATTACCTGGAGCAATGGTGGCCGTTTTATTTCACAGAAATGACTAGAGCAGTGTTCCTAGTCCTGATGCTCTTTTAGAATCTTGCCACTTGTCATCAAGAAACAGAGTCTTGAAGCCAGAAGGGCCTCTGTAACTGCTTTGATGAATAGAATAGGGTGGAAGCCATGTTGCCTACGCCAATGCCAGGCCCTTGGCTCCTCCGGTCCAAAAGCTCGCCTTTGGAGCCCAGCCACCGTAGAATGAGGAAGAGCAGGCCACAGAGAGCGGTCACATAAAGATGTTCCAATGGACAAAACCCCAACTAAAGTGGCTCGTGACTACCATATTGGGCAGTGCAAGTCTATATATACCTAGCTATGTGAACAAGACTTCAGATTTGTATGTCCAATGCAGTGGCCACTGGCCATTAGTAGCTATATAAATCCAAATTAACTAAATTAAAAGCTCTGTTCCATCACTGCATTAGCCATATTTCAGTTGTTCAACCGCCATGCGTGGTTAGCGGGCGTCCTAATGAAGAGTGCAGACAGCACGTTTTCAGCATCACAGAAAGTCCCATTAGATAGCCCTGTTTCAGATGACTCCAGCCCCAGCCTTTGAGCTCTTCCGCTGAGGCCTCATACATCACGGAGCAAAGACAAGTCATCTCTGCTCTGGCCTGCCTTAATGTTTGACCCACGGAATCCATCAACATAATAAACGGCTGTTTATGCCAATAAATTTGGAAGTAATTTGTGATGCAGTCACAGAAATGGAAAAACATTCCTTCGTATTAGAATTTCTGAGATCCTTTGCAAAACTACATGAATCCTCCATTCCTTAAAGCAGGATTGGAAAAGGAGAGAAAAGAGCAAAATAGCAAAGGGCAAAGGGTCTTTGTTGACAGGGCCTATTGTAACACAACTAAATACTCAATCTCTATCACTCACCCTCAAGCCCAGTTGACGTTTTACAGGAGAAGCCGCTAAAATTTCTACCAGTACCTTTTCTGGGTGCAGACCAGGTGAGCACCACTTTCCCTTGGGAACATTTCTCTGGGGTCTTACTCTGCTCTTCCACACACAGATAAGAGGCTGAAATGCCATGGCTGTGTTACCCCCACACTTTCTTTCATAATGGCAGTCCTTAGACTGGGGTCTCCTCCCCAAATCCTCTGATGCAATGTGGCTCAGCTATTGAGGAGGAGTCCATTTCTGCTAGTCTGTGCAATGTAAGTGGTGATTCTAGAAATCAGGCAAGGTCTCGTGTGTGTGTGTGTGTGTGTGTGTGTGTGTGTGAGAGAGAGAGAGAGAGAGAGAGAGAGAGAGAGAGAGAGAGAGATGGAGAGAGAGGGGGAGGAATTGTGTATTTGCTCTGTTCAAATCGCCATAACACTCAAGGAAAAGATAGCTGTCAATATTCAGAATGACCAACAATGGACAGAGATTTCTATTCCCACCTATGCTCAGGAAGGATTTTCAGTTATTTGCAATAAATGCACGGATACAATAAAGCCAAAATCATTAATATGGGACATGGTCAATTTTTTATGACCCATAGTTTGCCAACTCCTGATACAGACTAAAATATAAGTGGTTCATGCCATTAACTCAAACAGAAATTGCTTTGGGAAAGAGATGAAGAAAAATAAAACCTAAACTGGGTGAACGGACATCCATATTTTCCATCATTTGGGAGAGGCATGGAGCAGCACACACACACAGCCCATGCTGGCCTTCGTCTGAGAGCATTAGCCCAGATTAGCTCCCTCTGATTAATTTTTATAAGTTGACAAGTACAATTTCTGTTCCATTAAATATCCCCAAACATACGAAGCATCAAAATTAAAAAACCTTTTTCCTTCATGTGTAATGCATGCACCAAGGGAAACAGTGTTCTTGGATGGTTACTGGATTAATCAACCATCCTCTCTTTTTACTAGAGACAGAAGGAAAGGGTCACAGACCACAGGGTCAGGTAAGAATATGGACCAGTGATCTTGGGACCAAGTCAATGTCCTCACTTTTACCAATGACAAAACCAGGAGCATGCATTTTTTTACCCAAGGGTATGCCCTGGCCAAACTGGGAATATAACCCTCCCCGCCTGAGGCTGTTTCCGTGACTTCCCAGGGGCCCGAGTGTCACACAGCCACCAAGCAGACACCCAGGGAGCAGAGTAGCCGATAGCTCTGCACTCTTCCTGTTCTCCGCAGTAAAGCCTGTGCCCTCCTCAGAGGACTGATCTCAAGACCGCAAACTGAGAGTAAAGTAATAATTCACTAACTGGTTCCCCTCCTTCCCCCTAAGGGTAGGCTCTCACCAGAGAGTATTATTCCCAAATTGCACAGAATCTCACCTCCGCCCCCTTGGAGTTCATTGAGCTGTTCACAGGCCATTTTGCACGGGGCCAAGGTGCAGCTTTTCCAGAAGGATCTTCAAATGATGCTCACGCATTAGTCCTGAGACACCCTCCATGGTCAAGTGCACCCTTCAAGATTAGAGTTTAGTCTCTTCAAATTTCTCTTAACAAGAAATAATAAGCTGCTCTCTTACCAAGCTACTAAGTATTTGTTGGCCCGAATGGGTATTTTTCATTTCCTCTCCACCTCTAATCACCTCACGCTGAAGCTTAAAGTTTAATATCAAGCTGTGTTGGATCTGGGCTCACTTTTGTCCCCCAAGGATGTCCCAAGACCCCATCCCTAGTGACATCAATTTGGCTGTGCAGTATCCTCTGTGACTGGCAGTTTTATGCTTCTGCAAAGCGTTTTTGTGGAGAGAGGGAACCCCCTACCCCCTCTGGATATGGGTAAGCTCTGCATTTTCAGGGAAAGGGTTTGTTTCTGTTGGTAGAAACATGCTAATCATACAGATGAGAAAGCATAAATATGAAAGTGCTCTGTGCCCATCACACAGACACAAGAGAGCCGGATACGGGTGAAGGCTCCTAGGCCCCTGTGAGTCTGGATGGGCCCATTTTGTGAACCTGCAGTAGAAGGAGGCACAGAAATCAGCACCACCTTCCAATTCCAGCTCCTCTGCTCCCTGACTGGGTGGCCTTGCCCAAATGAGCTAACCTTTCTTCACTCGTGAAAGGAAGGTAATAGCACCAACACCCCCGGGCCCCGAGTCAGGAGAGAGCATATGTCTTGTGTAACACAATGCCCAAGAGAGACCAGGCCGTTGGCAAACGTTCATTCCCTTTTCTCCTCATCCTTCCCGCAATTCTGGAATGAGAGCCTGGCACGTAGAAAACCAGCTGGATTGGAAAGGAGAATGTGAAAAACCAACAATAAGAGAACAGCACCATCAGTCATAGAGCTGTGTGTTGTAAAATGTAGCGTTTCGCAGAATTATTTATAAATCGTGGAGTACCTTTCCTCAGGGTTGAAAACAACCTCAGACAATGCAAATGTAATCCAACCAGGCCCAGCCAGCAAGTCAGCGTTTGATTCCAGTTGTAAAGAGAGGTGATTCTGGTTAAAGGGACAGAAGCCGCTGCACAACTGAACTCAGACACTTTGGTCCCTTGGAGACTAGAGCCGCAGGAAGCACAGTGGTTGTGCGGATTTGTAGTCCCACGCAACCCCCTTCTTAAACTCCGACGTACATACTGTTTCATCATCTTTGTAGATTCAGTAAATGTGATTAAGCAAAAGAACCCCACATAGAGCTCTGCTGTAGTTTCACAGGCTCTTTTGAATTCCTAATGTCATTCTGATCAATCCTCACACAACGAACACATCCCCTAACATGCAAAAAAATGCCCATTGTAAGGCAAGTGGCTAGAAAAACACAAGAATCTCGAATTTGGTGAGGTGTGGCTCAATGCTCTTTCACTTCCAGGAACCAAAATGATAGGAAATCTCACATGGGGGATGGAGAGTGCAGAGGGGCACTAGTTTTCGCTCCTTAGCACTTGGGTTCCCACTGTTTTTTTCTTGCTGCGGCCTCTCCTTCCTCACTCACTGTTCACAAAAACAGTACTGTTTTATATCTAGGAAGAAAAAGGGGAATATTCTTTATAACATCACTGAAATTGTGTATTTATTATAGCCACAACATAAACCCTCAGAGCTGAGTTTCAGAACACAACATAAAGCTACAAGGAGGTTTTCACTACATGTTTCAGTTTTTAAAAACTAATTATTAGTTTGACTAGAGGCCTGGTGCGTGAGATTTGTGCATGGCCAGTGATTAGGACCGATGGGGGCCAGGCCGATCCGATCAAGGCTGGGCCAGAGAGAAGGCGACGGTCACCGGGCTGGGCACGGAAGGAACAGATGCCAGACATTGACGCTGCCATCATCAGTGCCCCGCCACTGGATGGTTCCCTGTCTCCCCCTTCTTCCTTCCCTCACCGCCGCTTTGCCACGGTGACAGGTGGATTGGCCTGCCAACCAGGGGAGACACAGGGTTCAGGAGGTTGGCTGCCAGCCCCAAGGAGGGAGCCTGGCCCCCTTTTGAAAGAGGCCACGTCCGCCGACACCCACCCTTGGTTCCCCGTCCCAGCCTGAGGGCTGGGGGGAAATAACTGTGGGAGGTTGGCTGTGGGAGCACGCTGACCACCAAGGGGCAGCTCCTGCATTGAGCATCTGCCCCCTGGTGGTCAGTGCGCATCATAGCGACAGGTCGTTCTGTTGTAATGGTCACTTAGGCTTTTATTATATATCCCCCCAATAATCCACCTCTGGGATCCCTTATTCATCCAGGCACATGCAAAGTGTGCTTCTATTCCAATCAAATGTTATGAAAATCTCCCCTGTCCCTCCTTCATTCAATGCTGCTTCATACTTTCAAAGGGAAGAAAATTATAAATTGGTTTTATATATAAAGATAGACAGAAGCATCAGCATTAGACAACATCAACCAGAACATCTCACCTACGCAAAACCTTGCAATAAACTGTAGTATACCCCTAGAGCAGTGGTTCTCTCTGTGTTTTCCGACGGTTTTAGGCATCGCTGCTAGTGGTCACGATCCACATGTTAAGAACCCTGCTGTAGAGCCTAAGACAGTCGGAACACACAGATATTTACATTACGATTCATAACAGTAGCAACATTACAGTTATGAAGTAGCAACAAAAATAATTTTATGGCTGGGGGTCACCACAACATGAGGAACTGTATTAAAGGGTCGGTTTGAGAAAGAATCACTGCTCTAGAGTCTTCTAAATGAACCATCTCTGCTCGCCTTGAGAAAGGCTGAGTCAAAAGTGCATAGCATCATGGACTTGTCTCAAAGCCTTTCTACCAGGACCAAATAAGCTGAAATTCTGACAGACAAATGGGATACCTACAGTTGCAAGCCTTGATTCCATTTGCCCGCCTCTCTGTGTAAAGCAAAGTGTCCTGAGGCGATCTTTTGTCTTCCTGGCCCGGCGGCAGTGCCTTAGCCAGTGTAGGCGGGTATTGTTTAACTTCTTACTGGTCAATAACATGCCCCAGCAAGCAATAAATGTGCCCTGACCCTGCAGCTGCCCTTTAGCCTGACATGCATCATTGATCTTACAGGTCTTTGGAAAATAGCAAGCTGACTAAAGCTGAGCAGAGGCCAAGTGCCATTTCCCAATGCCTTCTTACGATTCCTTAGTAACTGTTAACTAGGAAAAAAGCACTTGGCAAATCATCATAGCATGGATGTGTTGGAGTTCGATTATTTTCATGAAAAGGAGGGAGGGAGGAAGAGAGGGAGGGAGGGAGGGAGGGAGGGAGGGAGGGAATTTCATTTCATTCAAGAAATACCTAAAATAAAACATGAAATGAGAGGTCCTTGCCAAGTGAGTAACACACCATACAGATGAGTAGTATCAACCTTTTGGCATTAGGATATCTCATACATTGATTCTCTAAATTCCTTACTGTACACCTGCTTTATCATAAAAAAAAAAAAAGAGTTTGTAGCTCCTATATACTGGTTTATTTTTATATAACATACATGTTCTACTCTACCTATATAAAATACATATTAACATATATTAATATTCAGGTTCTACTTCATAACATAAGCCAATGAATGATTCAAAGATCACATTTAAAATTCAGAGATTTCCCCCAATGCTTGGAAGTACTGAGGTTTCTACTATGTAAGAAAGCTACCAATGATAAGTGAATATAAATAGAAGTGCATTGGGGGCAAATTTGAATTACCATGTCATCCACCAATTTCACAAAAAAAGATTCTACTGAAATTTTCTAATATATTGCTACTTTCTTAATGTTTATTAGTTGTTCTTGAAAACTTATCAGAACAAATTTGATATTTGTATTTTTAACAAATGAATCTTAAAAAGTAAACTACTGAGAATCTTACTAGAAGAACCTTAGACAAAGTTAAAACAGTCATTTCTAATATTGTTTTAAAGAGAAAAACAAAATTGTTGGTTGTGTGGGCTGAGGGGGCATATATATATTTTAACAACAAAATCAAGCAGTGAAAAAATAGCCAAATAAACTATTTTCAAAATCATTTTCTTTAACCTTAATTCCATTAAAAAATAAGTTATTCTTTAATGTTCTATTAGTTATGATATTTACATTAAATTAAAATTTTGTATGTTGCCCTGGAGAGTATGGCTCATTTGGTTGGGTTTCGCTCATACACAGAAAGCTTGCCAATTCAATTTCGACTCCGGGCACATGCCAGGGTGTAGGCTCGATCCCCCGCTAGCGCCGGAGTGTGCTGGAGGCAGCAGATGGATATTTTGCTCTCATATCAATGAATGCCCCAGCAAGCAATAAATGTGCCCTGACCCTGGAATGTTTCTCTCTCTCCTTCTCCCTTCCTCACTCTCTAAAAATCAATTTTAAAAGTTTTTTTTTAAGTCTATATGCTTTCTAAAGTTATAAAATGCCACTAAGAAATGAGTTTTTTTTATAATGTACTCCTTAAGAAAAGATATCAGAAAATAAATGAAAAAGCAAAACAACAGTTCCCTTAAAAGCCAGCTAACTTCATTGCAAACTCCCAAGATTTTGCAGATTGTATGTACAATCTCAAAAAGAAAAAAAAAACTCACGGATTTTTTTTTTTTTAATTTCATTGACAGCAAATATTACTTAGCCCATAATCAGAGAGAAATGTTCTGGTCAAAATACAATTTGATCCTTGAACATCATGGATTTGAACTATACAAATCCATTAGTTAGCAGATTTTTTTCAATCAATACTGTAAATATATTTTCTTTTCCTCATGATTTTCTTAACTCTTTCTCTAGCTTAATGTTCCACAGAATATAGTATTTAATACATACATCCTATAAAATATGTGTTAACCAACTGTTTAATGTTATCATGAAGGCTTCCAGTCAACAGCAGGCTTTTAATAGTTAAGTTTGGGGGAGTCAAAAGTATATGTAAATTTTCAGTTTCAAGGGGTGCCAGTACCCCTAACCCACACTGTTCAAGTGTCAACCATATATATTTACTCTACTTTGCTTCCAATTTAAATTTTGCTCAATAAAAACCCAAACATGCCAACTGGTTAATTATTACACTTTTTAAAGAAAAATCCCACACACAAAAAAAGTTTTTTTGAAATTAATCTCCACCATAGCTAAATAATACATTTCATTTCCATATTTACTTCACACAAGATATATTTTCATATTCTGTGTTCTTATCTATATTTTTGCTTTAAGCAAAAAGAACAGAAAAATAAGATTAACACCACATTCTAATATATTAACAAAATTTTCGATGAGTTGTGGATTAAATCTTGATTCCTAAAGCCCTTGAGAGCCCAGTTTGAAGAGTTGGGCTAGATAGACGTCCCTCAAAGAAGAGAGAGAGAACACACAAACTCCCAAATAGCAGAGGCAAAAAAAAAAAAAAAAGTGAAGAAACCCACATAAATACTAAGGAAGACAAACTATATATTTTATTGAACTTAAAAAAAAACACTTTTTTCCCCGTCCTTCTCAAGTAGAATGTAACTTCTACAAAGGGGGACTGACATGTAGGTGTGTGCATATGTGTGTGCGTGTAAATATGTGTAAGCGTGTGTTATTTTACTGTTGTATTTCCAGGACATAGCAAAGTAAAAGCCAAATAAATAATTACTGATAGAATTAGCAAATGCAGGCAAGACGAGAGAGGTAGAGAGAATAAAAGGAAAGAGATATTGTTTTGTGGGGGGATGTAGGAGCCCTGAAACTCCAAAACTTTCAGGCATTAAAAGAAGGAAAGTGACGGTGCAGCACAGTGTAGGTGCCCAACTCTGCTCAGTCTACAGCACAATCTTTCTATCACTTTTGCAGCCACTTGCAATCATTATTCTTGAGCCGGTGTCTGGGGTTTTGGTTCCTCAGCACTCTAAGCACCACCACCACTGAGAACTTCCCTTCCACCACAACCCCAGGAAATTCCTTTTTGATTTAATCTCAAAGCAACTCACCCCCTGCCTGGATGCAATTAGTCTACCCACATTCTCCAAGTAATACGCAATCTGCATTATTTATCGGTCTTCGGGTATGCTGTTGATTTTAAGCAACAATATCACCTCAGGAGTTAGGGTCAAGTATTTTGACTTATAGGATCTGAGACCAGAATGTTTTTCTTAAGATTTTTAAATTAATTTTTAGAAAGAGAAAGGAAGAGAGACAGAGAGAAATATCACATAGACCCGGTGCCTCTTGCAAGCCCCCACAGGAGATTTAGTCCACAACCTGGGCCTGGGCCCTGACCAGGAATCGAACTGGCAACCTTTTGGTGCAGAGGACAATGTTCAACCAACTGGGCTACACTAGCTAAGGCCTAAGACCAGAATTTTTCATTCATGATAACAATGAGAGCTGCTGCTGCTTACTGAGCACCTACTAAGCACTGAACATTTAGCAAACCATTCCCCAGACAGATCTTGAAAGATGCTGTTATCCCACTTTTACGTGGGAATGGAAGAGACAACACCCCGAAATCCAACTGATCTGCAACAGATCCTTGAGGTGGAGAGTGGCAGAGTCAGAACTCAAGGTCCATGCCCATATTCCTCCCCAAAGACACCTGTCTTATTGACAGGGGTTTGTGTGCCACTGGCTGCCCCAGCTTCATGGGCTACAAAGCGCTTAATAATGCTTCTCATGAAAGAAGGGCACCCAGACTTGGAGCCAGACAGACTACCGGGGATTACTCTCATGTCCTCACCCCAGAGGGTGCTCATTTACAGTGTCTGTGCCCACCCGTTTTTTGGCTCTAGATCCCAAACTCTGTCTGCTACAACAGAGCAATTCAGGAACAGGCATTTCAACGACATAAAGCAGCAGCAGTAGCAGCAGCAGCTAATACCTAAGCACTACTTAGTATGTGCTGGGCTCTGTCCCAAGTATTTTTCCCATGTCACTCTTTGAACTTCACAACAACTCCATGGCATGGGAATTTGTATGCTCCTGGTCTTACAGAGGAGAAAATTGGAGCCACAGGCAGTGAAACAAATGAATGATCTAAGGTCACAAACACTAGCAAGTGATAAGAGTCTGGATTTAAACCCGGCAGGCTGACTCTGAGTCCAGGATCTTCAGCACTATACCTGTTGTCCCCTGAGATAACGGGCCCTCTTTGCACTT
>PVJN01026805.1:16795-28794 GCA_004026805.1 Lasiurus borealis | reverse complement strand
GCTTGGTTCTTCCACTAGCAAGAGTGCTTATCAATTGGTTGTTCAGATAAGGTTGCCTGAGTCCCAATTACGCAATTTCTGCCTCTTACATAATTTACACGCTGTCTCTTTCAGGAACCAGATTTCTAGTCCAAGTTGAAACTTTTTGGACTCTGAGAAATTGAATTTTAGGCGACTTTCCATTTTTTTCTTCTTTTCTTCAAATGTTAGGTCAAAGCATGAAGAACAGAAGGATTTGCAGAAGGGAAACAGATGTTTCTGTTCATTTCACAATAGTAGAGTTGGATGGATATGGAAGAACTATAACAGCGTCCAAGACAGAACCACCCCAAAACACCCCAAGGATTTCAGGCTCTTTCCTGTTTTTTAAGACTCCTTTGCTCCAGAGGGTAAGTGTTCTCTGAGTTCCCTCAGTGACCCCTCTGAAGGTCTGACAGTCTTGCTGATTATCGTTTTACAGGCAGCAGGCTCCGCCAACGGCCATTCATACTTATAAAGCTTTGCTAATCAGGACTGAGGCCTTTCTCCCAGCAGCTCATGCTTGGTGCACCCAAGGTAGCCTGGTTAGTCTCCTTTTTATATGGTGCCCCCACGTTAGCCTGGTTAGTCTCCTTCCTGTGTGGTGCTCCCACATTAGCCTGGTTAGTCTCCCTCTTGCTTAGTGCCCCCAAAGTAGCCTGGTTAGTCTCCTTCCTGCCCTGGTTTATAGTCCCCATTTATCTCTGTTCTGAGTCTCTGAGGCTTTCCCAGCCTTGTACCAGCCTTCTCCCAACACTTTCTAATTCTCAGTCTTGTACGTTCTGTTTCGTTCTGGGTCTCTATGTCCCAGTCATGGGTACAGATCTTTTTGGCAAACCCTCTGGTTCCTCATTTAGGAATTTTCTAGCTGTTTTGAGCAGCTCTGAAGGCCTCTTCTGGTTTTATACATTTTCTCCTGTTAGAAACTATCAAGTCAAGAAATTATATATATAAGTTATATATATATTAGTACAGTGGTACCTCGAGATACAAGTGCCCTAATATATGAGATTTTTGAGATATGAGTCATCAAGCGAGCGATTTTTGCTTTGAAATACGAGCAACATTTGAGATAGGAGTAATCGCGCAGATCGGCCGGCTGCACACAATCCACCAGTTTACTGCGACTCGAGTGTCTCATAGTTTCCCATGCCTCAAGGTTACGGAACGAATTAAACTCGTATCTCGAGGTACCACTGTAATTACATGTTGTATTTATTTATGGAAATAAATATAAAATTTGTTGTTTTATATAAGTACATAATTCATATATAAAATTATATATCTATAATTTATATATTTTAAATTGCTTTTTTACTGATTGATTATAGAATTCTTCCTCTTAACTTGATTTATAGGCACCTTTATAGCATAAAGAAGGGTTTCCTGAATTTGCTAAATTACATTCGATCAAACTCTGAATTCACAATCTCCAAATGGTTTTAAACTCTAACGTGGGAGTTTCATAGGATTCATCTGGTCAGAAAAGCCTAAGATGCTTGTAGAAGTTTATATCCGCAGCTCTGTTTCTTAGTGGGTCTGGTGTAGCAGCATTGCATGACCAAAGACTGCATGTTTAACAAGAAAACTCAAGAAATACAGGCTTGTCATTTGTAGTTGACTAAACACCTAACTAAATGTGATTCTTAAGGTAGTTTATATTATTATGTGGGTCTAGTATGTTTAATGCAAAAAATCTATTAAAATGGGTTTGCTCTTTCTTTGGGCCTATAGCTCACCTCTCTTACAATTATTTGTGGCCAAGGGTCTAACTTCTCTCCAATGAAATGTGAACAGAACTGGTATGTAAGCAGCTTGTGGACCTGGCCCATCCATTACTCCTTGCCTTCACTACTGCATACTCTTTCACTTCTCACTGTTCAGATACCTAGCATTACAAAGTCCTAGGCAACAGCAGAGTCACAAGATGGGAAGAAGTCTGTCTGTGAATGACCACATGGAACGAACCATCTCACCAATGTGAACACTTGCTCAGGTCTGTGATCTGAAATAGAATTCTAATAGTTTAAATCACTATATATTAGAACCTATTTGTTATAGCATCCTATCTTATCTTGTGTGCTGCTCTCATTAAAAACACAACAACACTTAAAAAGTGTTGGCTTAGCATTAAGTGGAAGGTGGCAAAAACAAACACAGAACAGGCTGGAAAGATAAAGATCTATGTTATTCTGAGGCAAAATATTTTACAAGGCTGTTGTCTGTGAAACATGGAAAATAAACATAGTTTCTACACAGTCTATAACACTCAAAGGAAAGGTTGGGAAGTGCTAGAATTCTTATTGTATTTAGCAAGGTGTTACAAGGAAGAAAAGAGCTGAATTTGTTGCTTTTAAAGCAGAGATAAATAGAACACATATTAATGGCCTCATAGAATGGGAAAATTGATTATTTTAAAAGATATTTATTTATTGTCCTGACTGGTGTGCTCGGAGTTAGAGGATCATCCCGAGTACAAAAGGATTGAGGGTTTGATTCATGGTCAAGGGCATGAGTCTGGGTTCTGGGTTGCCTCTCCCCTCCCCTCCTCACAACCTTGGTATATTGGGATGATAATTTGGCCAACTGAGTTACCTGGCCAGGGCAAATTGATTATTTTAGATTCTACAAATAGGATATACAATTAAAAATGGGTTTGAGAAAAAAAAGATTCGAGCAACAATATTCATTTCTTTATTTAAATAGGAGAATCATCTCTGTGTCAAAGATTAAGACCCAACAAATATTGCCCTTCCATCTAAGCCTACTGCTTCATCTGGCCTCCAGGTAGCCAAAATTAAGTTGAGAGCAAAAGGCATTTGTTAGAGGAATCAGACAAATAAAGCATGTTTAAGAAATTATGTCTAGGAAAGACACTTCAGTCTTAGATGTGGTTGCTGACACATGGAACTTACCAGAAGCCCAGTAAATTTTGGAGAGTTGTATTTCCAAAGAAATGCCAAACTTGGATTAAATATGCTATGACTACAAAAAAAAACCACTTGAGCCCCCAAACTGCACAAGTAAGAAACAGGCTCTGAAGTTGTACAGCCCCCAAGCAAAACATACCCTCTAAGGTCCAATGCAGATGTGAGTCCTACAGGATAATGGCTGAGGAAGAAAAACCTTCCTGAGAGCCTCGCCAGGGAAAAGCAAGAAGAATGGATGAAGGAATTCCTCTCAGAGAACAGCGTTAGGATCAATTCCTCCCACTTCCAGGGCAGGCTCTTCCCTGTGTTTGCCTTCAGGGGTCTGTTATTGCTATGTGTCACCCATTCTTCCCTTTTCTGAAAGGGGGCTGGGATATTTTAGTTATCCCATCCCCATCTGTCATTGTCCAGGGGGTGATTGTGTATATAGGACAGATAATTAGTCTTCCATTAGACTACAGGAGCCACATCTCCATCCAATGGAAAGGACAGTGTGCCACCTGCAGAGGCTGGATTTTGACCTGCTTCAGTGACAGAATGGGACGCTGGGTGGTTTCTTTTAAAAAAGGGGTGAGTTTGCTTTGCCTGTGGGAAAAAGGGTGCAAGGATATCTGGTGACTGCAGAGTCTGATGCAGGCAGAGATGGCTAGTTTCCATCAGAATCCATTCTTCCCGCTTTGGGCCACATAGATGGGCTTCATTTCCCAGCCTCATTTAGAGTGAGGTGTGGCCGTGCCACTAAGTATCCCCTCCGGAGTGCTACTAGAAATGACGTCTGTCACTTCCAGACCTGGCCCATAAAACTTTCTACTCAAGTTTCTCCATGTTCTTTCTCATTAGGCTGCTTGGAAGCAGATAACTGGAGATCCCAGGGGACGGCAGGGTCACAAGATGCAAGGAGCCTAAGTCCCTAGATGACCCCATGGAAGAAAGCAGTGCCACTGACTTGAATGCCTGCCCAAGACCATAACATTAGCAAGGAGCACCCTTAACTGCGCTGTTAATCCCTTACCAGTTTGGGTCTATTTGTTATAGCAGGCTAGCTAACATTGGCTTTTTAAAAAAAATTGTATTATAGGGACTTTATTATAATTTTAAAACATTGTTGAGCAGATTTTTCTTCATTATTACACTTCAAATTTTCTTTCAATTTTCATAAAATTTTATAATCATTTTCACCTTCTTCAACCTCCTACCTCCCCATCCTCTTCCCCACTCCCCATTCCCACAATCCAAATAAACTTTGCTTGGATTCTTATAGAAATAGTATTAAACCAATAGGTTGGCCTTTTTTTTTTTTTTTTTTTACCTTAAGTCTTCCAGAAAAGGAACCTGGTATTTCTCTCCCTTTAGAGTTTAGAAGGTTTTTAACATTGGCTTTTTGATTAATGTTATTAGCTTAAACTGATACACTGCTTATTTGTTTGTTTACTGTTTCATGGCCTTCCCTTCTTCCATTACAAGGTATCTGACCTTGGGAAAATTGGTAAATATTTTTGGGCCCTGATTTCCTCATTGGTAAAATTGGGAAAATAGAAGCATCTCATCGGGTCATTGTGAGGAGGCAACCATCAAGGTATGAAAATACAAGTGTGACCGAGGAGTGTATAGTTGTTGTTATTGCTATTTACACACATTCTTGTGGCGTTTGGGTTTTGTAATTAATACTGCCACATACTGAGATTGGGAACGATGAACACTCTGAATAAAAGCTGTATTGTGAACCAAGACAAAATGCTGAGTGAATACACATGAGTCAGCTCTTTTTGTTTCGTGAACATTGGGCAAATCCAAAAGTTCAGAGTATCAGGAATGATGCCAGGCTCTCCATGACTCACGGACAGTCCCTACTGAATTCACGATGGGATTTATCCTGATTGCGCTACACCCGAAAAATTAACTGTTTGGGTTCTGCTAACTTACCCAAGGGGTGGCGTGGATTTTTGTTTGTGGTAAAGTAAATTTTCTGCCTGATCAGAACCTGTATCCTCACACAGTGGGCAGGGCCTCCACAGATCTTTGTGATCATGTGCTCACGATTGATTAGAGAGAGAGTCTCTGTGTTCTTCCCTGTCCTTTTCCAAGAGGCCATGTGTTGTCCACCTTTACCTACATTTGTAGAAGAAGCCAACTGTATAAAAAAATCATAGACATGCCGAAACCGGTTTGGCTCAGTGGATAGAGTGTCAGCCTGTGGACTGAAAGGTCCCAGGTTCGATTCCAGTCAAGGGCATGTATCCTGGTTGCAGGCACATCCCCAATAGGGGGCGTGCAGGAGGTGGCTGATTGATGTCTCTCATTGATGTTTCTAACTCTCTATTCCTCTCCCTTCCTCTCTGTAAAAAATCAATAAAATATATTAAAAAAATCATAGACATTTCTGAGTCCAATTCGCTATTTGACTCACAAAAAGAGGAGAGATGGCAGATTTTGAGAAAGCTATCCCAGAGATAAAATACTATTTACCTGAAGCCCAAACTCATCAGGCAGTGAAGTAGTAAAATTTATGAAACATTTCCTAGCTGGTCAGCGAAGGGAGCCAGCATCTGTGGAACTAGAAGCCACAGTTGCTGGGAACCTGTCCACTGCAGCCCGAATTGGTCACAGTCGTTGGTTTGTGGGCAGCTAATGCTGGGAGGCAGGCGAGTTCTGCAGGTGCAATTTCTAAACTTGGGAGCATGGCTTTTCCTGGGTCACTCTGGTCAGAGATACTTAATTTTCTTTCTTCTTCTTTTTAAAATTTTACTCCTGAGAGAAGCAGTTCACAACTTACCACCTCTGCACTATACTTTTGCTTTCTGAGTGTAATTTCTACACCTGGAGCCTCTGACCATGATGGGTCTCATAGGCATCGCAGTGTAGACCGTGGAAGGCACTGGCTATATCATTCCTGTCACTGTGCCTTTCGTGTAGCCTCCAAGAGTCCAGAAAAAGCATTAGACACACATTACAGTGCCACAAAAAAAGAGATATTGGGGGTTGGATACCTATGAGACTGTTATGAGCATCATTACATTTAGATGGAATAGAGTGAATGATTCTACTTGCCCATTCTTATCTCTGCCTTCATTAATTTCTTTTGGATTTGTGTCTAAAGTTAAAGTCTTGGTGATTTATTTCATAGTCTTATGGGAGTTGTTTTAGGTTTCCTTTTGGCTTATAAAAATGAGTCGGATTCATTCTCCAGAGACTCTCAGGTGTCTTCAGAAGGAACAAGAGAGAATCTACTGAGTAAATGTTCTCAAATGGGCAGAACTGGGCCACAATCCTGTATAGGCCTGAAGCTTTTAAAATTTCTCTTTTTATTTTATGTTATCTCTCCCTCCACCCAATTAGGTAGAAAAAGTTAGAATTGACTTTTCAGCTTTCTGTGAAAACTTCCTTTTACATATCACTCAGTTGATAGAGCAACTAGATTCCTCCCCTTTTCCATGAATTGTGTTAACTTCCTGCATAGGCAGCCTGGGTTTGCAAATAGTAGCTTAAAATGAGTTTTCAAACACAGGTGGTTTACAACAAGCTCTAGGATGGATGGGTGATAGAAGAAAGAGCCAGAGACAAAATGAACTCTGATTCTGAGAGTGATGGAAATGGTGCATGAAGTACATCCTTTCCAGATTTCAGCTGAATGGGCTTATTTCACACACCCACACACATAAACATATAAACCACAGTCACAGTCTGACTCAACATGCACTCTGACTAAACTTAAAATGGAAGTGCTATCCTTTTGTCATGTCATGTGAAATATCATTTGCTAGTACTTTCTCAGTGGTGGGTCTGCTACAAAACTCAAAGATTATATAGGCAGGATAAATATAGGATTGGAGAAGAAATATGGTTGTTCATGGTAAGCTGTGAAAGCTCTAAAGGTTGTTAGGGCATCTTGAGCCATCTTTAGGGGAGTGGGGAATAGGACCCAGAGATATTTCTTAGGTACACCTGTAAAAAAGCATGAGTGACCTTTTCTACTATCATTCTACTGCTCCCAAATTTTTAGTTCTAGTCCTTAGTTGAACTTGGGGCTACCCCGGAACATGCTCTTTATATAAGAAGTTAAGTTTGAGTGTGCCATCCAAAATTTAAGCAGGCTTTTGGATATATGTAGGAATTTTAATACATCCCATTTGTTACTAAATGAAATTTACACATTTAGATGTACATATTTATAGATCTGATATTGGCTACTTAGGTTAAGTAAATTCAATGATGTATTATAATTCCAGCAGAGATGAAATGATTACTTAATATGTGAACAATATAGTTCACATGTTGTATAATAAATGTATTAATTTTATATGTTCATTCCGAAAGAGATACCTATGGGATCAGCAATTTGTTCATTTATTCATTGAAGCTTTAATGGACCAGGAATTATCTTGTCACTAAAGGTCCCAAAATGAAGAAGGCATACTAATTCATTTATTGAGTGCTTATCTATTGAGGGCCTATGTTGGGCTCTATTTTAGAAGCTGAGGATAGAACAAGACAAAGTCCTTACCCTTATGGAGTATACATTTCAGTATGGGATACAAATGGTAAGCAAATATAAGTATAATGCCAGGTAGTATTAAACATTATGAAGGAAGACATATCAGGATGAGAGATTAAAGAGTGACTTTTCAGCCCTAACTGGTTTGGCCCAGTGGATGCAGTGTTGGCTGCGGACTGAAGGGTCTCGGGTTTGATTCCAGTGGAGGGCACATGCCCAGGGTTGCGGGCTTGATCCCCAGTGAAGGAGGCAGCTAATCAATGATTCTCTCTCTAAATGATCCAATAAAAAAATGGGCAACAGACCTAAATAAATCCTTTTTGAAAGACAACAGAAGGAAGATCAAGACACATATGAAAACATGCTCAAAGTCACTAATTATCCGAGAGATGCAAATCAAAACAACAATGTGATACCATCTCACACCTGTCAGAATGGCAATCATCAACAAATCAAAAAACGACAAGTGTTGGTAAGGATGAGGAGAAAAAGGAATCCTTGTGCACTGCTGGTGGGAATGCAGACTGGTGTAGCCACTGTGGAGAACAGTATGGAGTTTCCTCAAAACACTAAAAATGGAATATATCCTAAGAAACTAGAAACCCAATCAGAAAGGATTTATGCACTCCTATGTTCATAGCAGCACAATTTACAATAGCTAATATTTGGAAACAGCCTAGGTGCCCGTCAGCAGATGAGTGGATCAGAAAACTATGGTACATCTACACAATGGAATACTATGCTGCCATCAAAAAGAAGGAATTCTTACCATTTGCAGCAATCTGAATGGAACTGGAGAGCATCATGCTAAGTGAAATAAGCCAGTCAGTGAAAGAAAAACACCATATGATCTCACTCATTTATAGATAATAAATAACATTATAAAACGATGAACAAAAAGATAGATACAGAGGCAGTAAAGCATCAAGCAGACTGTCAAACTACAGAGGGTATGTTAGGGAGAGGTGGGGTAGATAAGAGATCAACCGAAGGACTTGTATGCATGCATATAAGCATAACCAATGAACACAAGACATTGGGGGGTTATGGTATGCCTGGGAGGGCGGAGCAATGGGAAGATATGTCTCATGTAATACATTAATGATGAGATTCTCTCATCATTGATGCTTCTATCTCTCCCTCCCCCTTCCTCTCTGAAACCAATAAAAAAGTTGAAAAAAAGAGAGTGACTCTGCATGTGTATGAATGTGTTAACTAGCATAGTCAGTTGAAGTTGAGGAGGATCTGGAGTAATAGTGTCAGGCTGAATACTAGTGGAAGAGAAAATACAATGCCTTCCAGGGAGAACAGAGTTGAGTGTGTTTGAAGAATATCAAGATGGCTGGTATGGCTAGAGTAGAAACACTAAAGAGCAGAGGTGGGAGATGACGTTGGAGAGATAACAGGGACAAAGTCATGGTGTGCCTTGTGAACCATGATAAATGATGGGGTCTGAGTGTGATGGAATTGGAGGATTTAGGGCTTTGGATAATTCTGCTGCCAGCCATCTACAGAACTGACTATAGGGGACAAGATTAGAAGCAGGGAATCTGGAGGTGTTTATAGTAGTTTGGATGAGGAATGATGGTGGCTTGGATAAGAGTGAAGGCAATGGAGGTGGGGAGAAGTAGTCAGGTTTGAGATACATTTTGAATGTTGAATTATTGGCAGAGGTTGGATAGAGACGGAGAAAGGCACAGTCAAAGGAAGAAAGAACTTAAGGAGGATACCAGATGTTTTGTTCTGAGCAACTGAGTTCATGTACTTCTATGGGGAAGCCTAGGGGAGGAGTAGATTGAGGGAAATAAATTCTGTTTTGGCCAGGTTAAGTTTGAGATGGCTGTTAGATATCCAACTGGATAGTTGGATATCTGAGTCTGGGTCTCAGGAAGTTATTGGGGGTGAAGTACATATTTGGGAGCCATCTGTGTCTAAGTAATATTTAAAGCAATGACACAATATAGAATCAACCAGGGTGTGACTCTAATTAAAGAGGGCCAATGACTGAGCTTGGAGGTATGCCAGCACTAAATGGCTGGGAAGAGATGGAGAAAGCAGCAGAGGAGATGGAGAGAGATCTGACAGTGAGGGCAGTAAAAACCAGGAGAATGCGGTGCCTCTAAAACCAAGTAAAGAAAGTGTTTCAAGAAGAGCAGCAAACTGTAAGGAAAGCCTCCGAGAAACCAAGTAAGAGGAGGACTGAGCACTGAACACTGATTTGGCAAGATATGACCCTTTCCCTCAAGAGCTCACAGCACAGTGAAATTGGGAACCTAAGGAAATGGATAAATTGTTATCCAATGGTGGAAGTTGTGTTCTAGAAATGTTAACACATTTCTGGAGATGGGTTGAAGATGGAGCAAGGAGTCCCCCTTGGAGAGGCAAGGAAAGTGATGTGAAGGAGATGTACTTTAGGATTCTTGTACGTGAGGAAAAGAGGAAATTATTGAGATTCATAAAATGGAAAAAGTTTTTTTTTCTAGCTGGGAAACCAAGATGGTGGCATAGGTGAACACCTAAACTGCTGCCTCGCACAACAACTTCAAAACTACAGCTAAAAGACAAAACGGACATCATCCAGAACCACAGGAAAACTGGCTGAGTGGAAATTCTACAACTAGAAGGAAAGAGAGGGCCTCAGAGAGACTCAGGGGAGCTGCAAAAAGCTGAGGTATGGAGACACTCTCATAGAGAGGATGGGCAGCAGAGTGCCTTGATGGCTTCCTCTTGTGGGAGGGAAATGGAAACTCCCAACTGCATTGAACTTCAGTTCCAACTGCACTGAACCCCAGTTCCAGTTCATATGGGGCAAGTCCGAACTGTTGTGAAAAGGGAGGAGTGCATGGAAACTCAGGGGAGCTGCGAAAGGCAGAAGTCTGGAGGAGCACGCACCAGTGTGCGTAGAGAGGACTGACTGCTGATTGTGCCATTGGTTTTCTCTAGTGAGAGGAAGACAGAACCTCCCAATTGCACTGAGCTCCACTTCCGTCTGCACTGATCTCCAGTACTGACTGCATTGAACCCCAGGTTTGGGCGAGACTCTGGGGACCCAGACTCATACAGGTCCCCAGAGTACACAGAAACTCAGGGGAGACACGAAAAGCAGAGAGGTCTGGAGGTGCGCAAGCGCGAGTGTGTGCAGAAAGGGCTGCAGCTATTATTGAGGGACACAGACCTAGGGCCTCATAGGGCAGGGCTGTGGGAAGCCAAGGCTGTCTGCTCAGCCCTGAGACTCTGCCCCATCCAAACCCAGCACAGAGGCTTCTGCAATTTTACAAGTCTTGTCTCATAAGGCTGACTCCAGCACAGATGTTCTCCCAGCTTAGACACAGCTGATCCTCGCAGCCAATTAACATAGAGGTCAATTCCCCCCAGTGATACAACAACAATCAAGACTTTACTACAACAAGACTGTACACACAGTCCACAAAGGGGTGCACCAAGAGAGTCCACCTCAGGTAACTGGCTAGGCAGAGCTACTGGTCCATATAGGACAACTAGCACAAAAATCTACTCTACCAACTCAGGGAAGCAGTGAAAATGTGGAGACAAACAGATCACAAATGAAAGAAATGGAGGAAAACCAATGACTGGATATAGAGTTCAAAACCACAGTTAAAAGGTTTTTGAGAGTTTCCTAGAAAAGATAGATAAATTTAGTGAGACCCAAGAGGAGATGAAAAAGGACCAACTAGAGATGAAAATGGACCAACTAGAAATTAAACATACACTGACTGAAATAAAAAATATTATACAGAGACCTAACAGCAGTCTAGAGGAAGGCAAGAATCAAGTCAAAGATTTGAAATACAAAGAAGCTGCAAGCACTCAACTGGAAAAGCTAAAAGAAAAAAGAATTCAAAAATGTGAAGATAGGGTAAGGACTCTCTGGGACAATTTCAAGGATACCAACATCAGAATTATGGGGTTGCCAGCAAGATACTGAAAACCTATTTGAAGAAATAATGACAGAAAACTTCCCCCCTTGGTGAAAAAAATAGACTTACAAGTCCAGGAAGCGTACAGAACCCCAAACAAAAGGAATCCAAAGAGGACCACACCAAGACACATCATCATTAAAATTCCAAGAGCAAAAGACAGAGGATATTAAAAGCAGCAAGAGAAAAACAATTAATTACCTACAAGGGAGCAGCCATACAACTGTCACCTGAGTTCTCAACAGAAACTTTGCAGGCCAGATGGGAGTGGCAAGAAATATTCAACGTGATGAATAGCAAGAACCTATAACCAAGATTACTCTACCCAGCAAAGCTATCATTCAGAATTGAAGGGCAGATAAAGAGCTTCACAGATAAGAAAAAGCTAAAGGAGTTCATCAACACCAAACCAGTATTATATGAAATGCTGAAAGGTACTCTTTAAGAAGAGGAAGAAGAAGAAAAAGGTAAAGATAAAAATTATGAACAATAAATGCATATCTATCAACAAGTGAATCTAAAAACAAAGTGAATAAAAAATCTGATGAGCAGAATAAACTGGTGAATATAATAGAATCAGGGGTATAGAAAGGGAGTAGACTGACAATTCTCAGGGGGAAA
>PVJN01026805.1:0-16695 GCA_004026805.1 Lasiurus borealis | reverse complement strand
CTATGGATGAGGACAGTGTGAGTGGGGGGAAGTAAGGGCAGAGGGTGGGTTGGGAGCTGGGTTGAGGAGGGGAGCTATGGGGGGAAGGGAAGAGGAACAATTGTAATAATCTAAACAATAAAGATATATTAAATTAAAAATTTTTTTCTAGTTGGTTATTGATTTTTCTGTAATCACTCATGCACAACTGATATTTCCTCTCACAAGTGAATATCCCACTAATATAACTCTGTGTATACATATTTATCAATTATCAATACTCATGGTAACTATAAGGATAGTACACATACTCCCTCACACCTTACTCAATTTGGAGGCTACTCTTGGAGTTATATTTTTTTCTTTGTTATAGTCTTTATCTTATAGTGATATTTTAATTCCCTTTTAAAGGTGTGTGTGTGAAGAGACTCTATTTTTAATTATAATAGCAATGATGTACCTAGCACCTACCATTGTAAGGCACTGTTGTAAGAACTACATGTATTAATTTATTCCCTCCTTCCCACAAAAATCCTAATACCTCTGCTATCCCTTTTACTCCATTTGTGATAATTGAGGCATAGAGAGGTTGAGTAACTTGCTCAAGGTCACATAATAATGGCAGAGCTAGTATAAGAACCAGGCTATCTGGCTTCAGAGCTTACCATTTTGAGCGGTATGCTGTATTTCCATCCTTACTATTTTATTTGTACCTTCCTGGGATGGCCATCTATTAAGGAAACATGTTCAAGGGATAGGCTTTCTTTGACTTGAACTACAATTTTCTAAAGATTCAGTAAATCAGTTGCACACAGGTTGTCATTTCAGAATAGTCTGGTATGACCCAGGGACTGGATACTGGTTACTCCATATGGAGAAGAGAGCATTAATTTTGTTTTGTTTTAACAATTGATTATAGGTTCTCATGTGTAAGAATTTAGCTCATAGATTTAGAGGACAGTGTTAAACAGAGCTAGAGTCTTTGTGATGGAGGAGGTCCTTTTATTGATGGAAACATTCACTTCATTACTATTCTAGATGTATTGGCTGATGTCTTCATTTCCTTTGTAGTCTAGTTGAAAGCATATGAAAAGATTGCCTACTTAAAAAGCTACAAAGTGCCAGGTCAATCTGATTCAGTGGTTGAGCACTGACCTCTAATCCAGGAGGTCATAGTTTGATTACTGGTTGGGGCACATGCCTGGGTTGCAGACTCAATCCCCAATGAGGAGCATGCAGGAGGCAGTAAATCAATGATTCTCTCTCATCATTGATGTTTCTATCCCTATCCCCTTCCTCATTGAAATAAAAAAATATATATATTTTAAGAAAGGGTACAAAGTATAAATTGGAGCAATGATGTTTGGCAATGCCTACTATGTGCAAATGATTGCTTTGGGTATAGTGGCTGTGATTTCTTAAGAACTAAAATCATTGAGTAGCCAAAATCTTTAAGATGCTTTGATGTTAAAATAACAGTAAGTATATGCACAATCCTATATAATAAAAGCCTAAGTGGCATCATGCCCTTGTGTGACATCATCACAAGATGGCTGCCACAAGATGGCCACCACAAGATGGCTGGCAGGGGAGGACAGTTGTGGGTGAGCAGGCCAGCAGGGGACAGCAGTTGGGGATGACCAGGTTGGCAGGAGAGGGCAGTTGGGGGTCATCAGACTGGCAAGGGAGTATAGTTGGGGGCTATCAGGCTGGAAGAGGAGGGCAGTTGGGGGCAATTGAGCTGGCAGGGGAGGGCAGTTAGGAGTGAACAGGCCAGTAGAGGAGCAGTTAGGCCTCAATCAGGTTGGCAGGGGAGTGCTTAGGAGATGATTAGGCTGGCAGGCAGAAGTGTTTAGGAGCAATCAGGCAGGCAGGCAGGTGAGCAGTTAGGAGCCAGCAGTCCCGGATTGTAAGGGGGATGTCCAAATGCTGGTTTAGGCCCACCCTTGTGAGATCAGGCCTAAACTGGAAGCTGGACATCCCCCAAGGGGTCCTAGTTTGGAGAGGGTGCAGGCTGGGCTGAGGGACAACCCCTCATGCACAAATTTTGTGCACTAGGCCTCTAGTTGAAATATAAAATAATTTGACTAATGGAATTTAGTGGTGGTTCAACCTTTGATCTCTAATGTTTTTTGATTTTGTTTGTTTTTTATCGGCTGACTTTATCTGTAAAGATGGTTTTATTCTATTTCTTTCTGAGACTACACTGTAATTGCTTCACTCAAGGATGGGGATGGGATACATATGTTTCAAAAACACTTGAAACCTCTACCTTTAGGAGATTTTGAGTTCTACCTTTGATCGAAACAGTTTTAAAATTAGGTACCAGCCAGTTTTCCTTTTCTGGCAGAAAGAGGGTGTGGAATAAGTAACCTTACAACTATCCTAGTAACTTTAAGTCACAGACCCCGTAGTTTCATAATTTATTATTTCCCCTCAAAGTGAAAGCCTACTTGTTCTTCTCTTTATCCTATTCTCATTAAAATATTCGTCCCTGGGCATAGTCATTATCCTATATAATAAAAGGCTAATATGCAAATCGACTGAACGGCAGAACGACCACTCGCTATGATGTGCACTGACCACCTGGGGGCAGAACTCAACGCAGGAGCTGGCCCGTAGTGGTCAGTGTGCTCCCACACGGGGAGTGCTGCTCAGTCAGAAGTCGGGCTCATGGCTGGTGAGCACAGTGGCAGTCAGATATCCCTCAAGGGCTCCAGAACTGTGAGAGGACACAGGCCAGGCTGAGGGTCCCCTTTCCCCCCGAGTACATGAATTTTATGCACTGGGCCTCTAGTATTTTCAGAAAAGCTTCAGGGAACCAGCATTCAAATTTGCTCTTAATTTCTACAAACACAGAAAACCAGCTGGGAAATGGACACCGTGGCTCTGTCCCTGCCTGCTCTGTAATATTGCCATAAGCCATGTAAGCAGAGGTGGGGCGGGGAGACTTAGGTGATTGTTTAGCTCTGGAAAGAAGCTACTTCCTGGAGAAAGAGGCTTCCAAATGGCCACATAACAAAGCCAACACTCACACAGGTTTCCTGTGGGCCGCTTCCCCTCTGGGGCGTCTGACCCAAAGCCAAGGGGAAGGAAATTCTCCTCTTACAAAATCTCAGAGCTCTGATCACTCACCAAACTGATCACTATTTTAAAAAGTTACAAAATCGAGGCTCTTGTGAACTTCTGAAGAATTTCATGAGCTTGCTTTTTAAGAAAGTAAATAAGATTTGTTTTGGAAATTAAGAGAAAAAGAGTAAAATGGAAACATTTGGATACGATATCACATTGATAAGCAGTCGCACTATGAACTTTAGAACGCTTAAAAACATACATACGTGGAAGAATTAAGTTGTGACTAAAGTATATTATCTATCATGCTTTGAATCATGTTATCCCCAAACTTGTCCTTTTGGGACGTACTTTAAAAAGTTTTAGATTTTATATTTTATCTTTACTTTTTAAAACCTATCAATTGAAATATTTCCTTTTCTTCGAGATACAGATTGCATAATAGATATTTAAACCCCTTTAATACGTTCCCCGCACCCACAACCCCAGGAAAAATCAAAGTATAGCAGTACAGCACCAATTGTTATATCAGCGTGAAAATTCTGATGCTTATTATTCTCAACATTTTCATTTCGGAATGGCCTGTGGCGAATATAGGAAAAGTGGTAAGAACACTTCTTTCACCCGTTGTGTGGTTAGTGGTGATTTTTTTTTTTTTAAAAAAGAGAATTGTGATGCAATTACACTACGTTTTAAAATATTTTCACAATAAAAAAAAAAGTTGATGAATCTCAGGCACATTTCAGGGATTTTCCCCAGTATTACTCATTTGATTTAAGTAGGGGGGAGGTATATTACAATACAAATCGATGTACCAAATTGTTCTTCTAATAGTTCCAGCAAAGTCCTTGATTGTATGTGATGCTAAGTTACCTGGGTATCGCCAGGCCCGCACCCAGTACTGACATTAGAAACCAGCCAGGCTCCTGGGAAGTCGGGGTGTCGCGCCTCACTCCTCCCGCGGGCAGGGACCAGTCCCCCACCTCCTCTTACCTGCATAGTGGTCAAACACGGTGGGCACGTACTCCTCGGGGAAGGCGTCGTTGGCGTAGCTCATCAGCAGGCAGGTTTTCCCCACGGCACCGTCCCCCACCACCACGCATTTCAGCATCTTCTTCTCCTCACTGCCCCCGCAGCCGCAGCTGCTGTCACTCTCCTTGCAGTTCATTCTCGCCGCTCCGGCTGCTGTGCCTGAGCTGCTGCCGTGGTTTCTCCCGCTTCTCCCAAAGCCCATGAAGCTGCCTGCGGGAAGTGATCCCAAGCGCCAGGCTTGAGATCACTTTGCTCTACTTTGGGTACCTGGGATCCCACAGACTTGTTGGAGGCAGCTGGCATGTGCCCTCTGGCTTACCATTCTGGTAAAGAAAGGTAACACACACACTTGGGAGAGTTCCTAATCCCTTTTCCCTGGCAGTTTGAGTCCAGAAACTCTCATTTTCCCTGAGTACCAGGGGCTTCCTGAGAAGTCTGTCTGGAAATTGCAACAGCCCTGCGAGTTTCACTCTGCTCTCCCCATCCCTAGCCTGGCTGCAGACACGGGGTTTTGTGGAATCCTCCTCATTTTCCACTTCCCTGCTAACATGGAGGAGAGCTGGGCTTTTTAATGGAGTTTCCCCCTTGCTTCCTCCAGCCTGCCGAGTGTCAGGAAATCATGGGTTTCCTGCTGCATTCCATATTAGGATCCGTGGGCTGGGGAAGGCTGCAACAATGGGAGCTCTGTGTGCGTGTGTTTGTACTTGTGGGGAACGCTGCCAGGACCTGGAGTGGGAAAACACTAGGGGTCCCACTACAGACTCAAGCTGTCAGACTTCCTGTCCGTCCACTGCTGGGGAGGCTGTTCGCCTGTGGCTGGCTGGGAAGAGGCTGATGAAAGGATGGAAACTGGGGAGTACTGTCTGCCACAGAAACGGGGGGAATGGCTTAAGTGAGCAGAGAGAACCACACCAGCCGTTCTAGGATAACATATGACATCATCCCTCTCTGAGTCACCAGTTAAAAGCTCTGTAAATTAAAAATGGACAGTTCTTCACATACTTAAATGAGAAATCTTAAGCGATTCCTTCCTGCAATAGAGAGAGAGAGAGAGAGAGAGAGAGAGAGAGAGAGAGAGAGAGAGAAAACAAAACCGTCCAGGGTTAGTTGCGGTGTTTCAAAGGGAAATGTGGATCATAGGTGTAACGCCTGGGTGCAGGGTTATAAGTTGCCACAGTTGAGCACAATGCTCAAACAAATGTGTATTCCAGACACAAGCATTTTTATGGTCGTAGCACATAAGAAATCAATCAGATGTGGGACATTTGCATCTTCTTATTAGCGAAGAAACACACATGTGCTTGGCTCACCCTTACTCTTGAAAATGAGTGTGTGGGATGGCTGTATTGATTTGGGTTAGGCCCCCAAATGCTGCTTTAACTTGGAGGGTTCCCTTTTTGATTTAACCTCATCCCCTTGGGTGAGCCTGGTTCCCTTCAATTACAAAAGAAGCATTGGCAGCTAATTTATTTGTCTGTTGGATCACTCAGAATGAAGCCCCTTTGAAGCTCTGCGTTTGATTAATGTACTTGGTCTTAGAAAAGAAGTGGAACTCGGCAAATAATTTTGACAAATGAGTCAAGTCCTTTTTTGATAGAACAACTGTGCTTCTTTGAGATTTTTGAGCACTGATTTTTAAGTATTCGGAATATCTAATTGATTTGAGGAGGTTTCTTTCTGTGGGTGTGTGTGCATCTGTGTGTGTGGAGGGTGGGAAAGAAGCCTCTGAATATCCATATAAACACTGAGTGGACAGATTATTATGATCTCTGAATGCATAATAATCTGGCCACTCAGTGTATGTATGTGTGTGTGTATATATGTATATATATATATATATATATATATATATATATATATATATATATTACAGACACAAGCATTTTTGCATATATATATGAGGCCTAGTGCATGAATTTGTGCATGGGTGGGATCTGGCCATCCTAGCCAAGGGGAGTTGACATGGGCACTTGGCTGGCCAGCCTGCTGGTTGAACTCCTGGTAGAGGAGACAATTTGCATATTAGTCGTTTATTATATAGGATATACACTGAGTGGCCAGATTATTATGTGTTCAGAGATTATCATAATAATCTGGCCACTCAGTGTATATAATACTGTGTAATAGATACAGTCCAGATTTCTTCTACAGTTACATTTGCCATAGTGCATAATGTCCCCAAATCTTTCCTATAAAGGGCTGGTGTTTTAGTCAGTTTACGGTATACCTACTAGGTTATGTTGCCATAATAAACAGCTCCCAATGCTCAATGATATAGAATAATAGGTGTGTTTCTTGCTTATGGATCTATTGTGTGTCTTTTGTCACCTTCATTCTGGGATCTAGGCTAATGGAGCAGCCACGTGGAGAACATGAAGAATCATCTGCATGGCAGAGGAAGAAATTAATGTGGGAGGTGGCACTGGCTTTCAAAGCTTCCTTCTGAAGGCAACACTCGGTTGTCTACTTGTCAAAGTGCTGTGCCTATGGGTTTACCTGCGTGTAGACGAATGCCTTTTCCTAAGCTTGTGTTAAAAAGTCTTACACGGGCTGATAACCCAACCTGACCCCGTCTCAGGACTTCAAACTGGGATCACCTCTCTCTCAGTTGCTGGGCTGGCAGCACCCATATTCCAGGATGGCTCTATTCAGACTGCAAACCAGAGAGTGTTTGTGGGACTCTTGTCCAAGGGTCACAGGTGGTTTAGAAAACCAGAGATTACTTAGTTGAGGTGGAGTTAGCAGTGCAAAAGTTGAATTATGATTCGTGCCATTCTGAAGCATTTGAAAGCTCCCATCACTACATGTGATCTATATACTTGTATTTCCATCCAGTCTACCTGAAACATCTGGAATATGGTGTAATGAAATCGCAATTTGAAAACTTATATTTTTCTTCTAGAAAATAGGCTCTCGTGTGGAAGTGGCAGCCAGATGAATCTGTGCAAGTGAAGAAGTGACTGACAGTGTTGAGAACTCCATCCTGAAGATGTACAAGACCACTTTGAGCACAATGTGATGATACATGTTTGGCAGACCATTGAGGAGTTCTGCCTTTGACCTTGAGACCAGACAGTGAATGTGGCCTGGGGTAAGTACACCGTTCATATACCATGTGCTCAAACATGGCTGTCCAGCCTGAACTCCTCTGTTACAAATAGGCCCCAACCCACTAAACACTTGGTCTGAAAAGAATTGAGAAATTGGATCAGGTAACATTTTGATTTTGCTACATCCATATATAACCTAAACCTTGTGCCAACAGACACAGATATTTAAGTTCGTGTCCATTGCTATGTGACCTGCTATTTAAGAGACAATTAGGAGACTTGACACAACCAATTATGGGTCTTTTACCTCTGACTCAGGGGGTTGGCACATCTGCCAGATTGGATCGTATGCAAACATGGGCCAAGGCTGTTGAGGATGTGGGCTATATTTCTCAAACCTGTTTCATCATTCTTACCTGACCGCCCCCCCCCTCCATCCCATTGAATTTGTACAGGGAAAAATGTTTGAGACATTCATGTAAAAATGGCAAAAAAGTTTAAATTTTAATAATCTGCTTATTATATAGACCAATTAGTCCACGTAAGAATAAATCTTTTTAAATATTAAAAGATATACCTGAAGCAGAGTAACAGAATTAAAAAAAAAGATAACTCATTATTGTCCTTACAGGTTCACGAGTTTAAAGAATTGTGATTTCTTGTCCCGGTAGAATGGTCAAGAACGTACTTTAATTCCAAAGGTTTCTAGGTATGAATTTAGAAGTGCTATGAAGACCGTTTGCTAAAATGTTCTTTACCAGATGCCTGTCCTTCAGGATCCTGGCCATCTGAAGTGATTGGGGAGTGGTTTCATAGCCATTAATTATGTGGTTTACCTCAAGCACCAAGTTTACACAAACTTACCAGCACATGGTGAAGTCTTGTTGGGCGGCATTTCCTGCCTTTTCTAAGAGGCCTTAATTCCTTGGCTCCCTCTTGTCCTCTGAGCTTTGGCGTCAAATGAATTTTGCCAAATGCCAACAGAACATGCTTGTATATAATTCTGACTCCTCTGATTGCTCCCAGTTTTGGAGTGACTTAAAAAAAAAAAGAGTCCAGACTTCCTCCTTTATTTTTCTTTCTTTTGTATTTGAAATTCGAAACTACACAGAGAAATAATGCAATAGGATCAGATACGCTGGTTCTGGATTAGCCTCTGCCTAGGAGACTGCTTTAACTCTAATCTTAGGAATGTGCTGTGTTTCCTAGGATTCCGGATGCCCAGCCAGTCATTATGCGTCACTCCCATTCCAGTGTCAGGCCTCTACTGGTGGTGGGAATGATGTGAGGCAGGAGGGGCTGCTAGTTATAGGAGTTCATTCCTGACTCTCCCACTGGGCTCAAATCTCAGGATCTGTTGGTCACTGTTAAAACTTAACATACTGTCCTAGGACTAGCCTGGACAGGAACCGCCCTCCTCAGGGGGACTGAGTCATTGCCAGCAGGGACACTCATTCCTGAACCGCAGAAATCTGGAATTGATGGTGATGTAATATAGCTCCGCTCACAGTTATGTTAGAAAGATCAAATGAGCATATTGAGAAGCAGAGGTTCTTCTGTGAGGCAGTAGGGTAAGCCATTAAATCCAGGGTGTTCAGATGCCACCATTCTCCCCTCCATTACCAGGGTAAATGTCATTACAGCACGCATTCTAGCTGGATCTGGACATGGCCACCAGAACCTTCTCAAAGCTGTGCTCCAGGCATCTGTTGCAGACTGATCAGCATATAAAGTAAAACCCTTTTCTAACCATTCTCAACCTTCATTAGCTACAGAAAGTAACCCTTCCTATATAACCAAGGAGGAAGGAGAAAAGGCAGATGGATCTTCTAACATTGAATGAACAACTATTATATGTTAGACACTGTGCTAAGAAAGTTTTCACACTTATTCCGCTCAATCCTTTCAATAATCAGGGTGGCTGGTGTCACAATTTCCATTGTTCTTAAATGGGAACAGCCTCAGGCCTGAGTTACAGAGTGGTAGGTTAAGTGATGAAGCAGGGGTTCAAGTCCAAGTCTGAATCTGAAGGCCACATCACACTTGCTCTTCAAGCCTTTTTATAGTCATTGTTAATGACCACTTGTTTTTATGATTTTAAATGTAGTGTTTATGTTTGGGGAAATGGCTGAAAGTAGAATTTACCATGGATTTATTAGTTTCTACAACAGATGTTCCTTGAGTACTTATCAAGTACTGGGGATATTGTGGTGAACAAATAAGATTTAAAAATTATTTTCCCATGAAACATATTCTAGTGGGAGAAAGTAAATAATAAACAATGAACAGAGTAAATATGTAAATATGAAACCACTCCGCAATCATTTCAGATGGCCAGGATCCTGAAGGACAGGCATCTGGTAAAGAACATTTTAGCAAACGGTCTTCATAGCACTTCTAAATTCATAGTGCTGTGGGAAAATAAGAAGACTGTAGCAAGGTAAGGATAATTGGCTAGAGAAGAGGGCTGGGTTCTCAGAGACTCTAGATGTCTAATATGTGGGGGAAGAGTGTTAGACAGAGGGGCTAGCTAGTTTAAAAGCTCTAATGTGAGGGTATCCCTAAAATATTTGAGCTCCAGTGTGCCTCATACAGAGTGAGTGAGGGATAAAGTGATGGGGGGAAGGGGGATGGGGAGGGGACGGGAAGCACGGTACCAGACTGAGGATCCTTTTAGGTAAGGATTTTGGCCACGAGTGATGGGGAGCCACTGAAGGGTTGGAGCAGAGGAGTGATATAATATGATATGATGGGGTGTGTTTTAAAAGGATCACTCTGGCTTCTGTGAAGATTGTAGACTGGGAATGAGGGGAGGAGCTCAGCTGTAATAATCCAAGTGAAATATGGTGGTGGCTTGGACCAGAGAGGAAGTGGAGAGAAGAGGTCATATTCTGGTTATACCAGTGGTCTAAAGGATAAGATGTAGGTTATGAGAGAGTAAGAAGAGTCATGGATAAATCTGAAAGATTTTTCTCCCTGAGCAACTAGTAAGATGGAACTTCCATTAACTGAGGCTGTGAGTAGAGATTTTAGGGTAGGGAAGACCAAGATTTCAGTTTTGGGAATGGTGTGTCTATTAGACAAACAGACATATATGGACCTGGATTTCAGGAGAGGGCTGGGTTGGAGATGTAGACCTGCTTCCCTGAAGAAAGGAGAAACCTCTTCAGGTAAGAGGAGCAAGGGAGATGGAGGAAGAGCAGGGAGAGTGCCAGGAGGAACCCCAGGGAGTGTGGTGTCCAGGAGGCCAAGTAGGAAAGGTGTTTCCTAGAGGAGGTAGTGACCAATAGTACCGAGTGCTGCTGATGTTCAAATGGGAGGAGGATTGACAAGTAACTATAATGTGAAGGTAATTAGTGATCTTGACAGGAGTGGTTTTGATGGAGTGCCTAGGTACAGAAACCTGACTGGAGAGGTTTAAGAGGTGAATCAGAAAAATTGGAGATATTTTTCTTTTCAAGTCCAGAATAAGAGCACAGTTTTGGGCTGATGGGAATCTACACTAATAAAAGAGTAAGATGCAAATTGATGTGCCTTTGTGACACCCACCAGCCGATCAGGAGTGAGTATGCAAATTAATACAACAAAGATGGTGGTTTAATTTGCATATGCAGGTACTGAGCAACTGGGAACAGGCGGGTCACAGGCATTCCACACCATCCCAGCTGCTCTGGGCCTCTGGACAGTGTCAGAAGGCAGAAAGGCGGCTCCAGGCCAGAATGAAAAGGCAGCTCTGGCTGGAGAGAAGGCGGTGCCGGTAGCCAGGGGAAAGAAGGCCAATTCTTACATGAATCTTCATGCAATGAGGCCTCTAGTGTCTTAATAAAAAGGGAAAAACTTGATGTCAGAGATAGGGAGAGAATTGTGGATGAGAGGGAAGGTGTTCACAAGATTTTGCAATGATGGAAGGGATGAAAGGCATTTCTTTATGATGATCTAATAATGACAGTTTTGTGTTATTGAAACATTTTCAAGTGGCTTGCTCGGTATATTTTAGTGATATCAGAATCTCAAATAGCCTGATCCATTACTTGAAAGTTGGAATATCAAGATTTTTAATGTTAAGGATAAAATAATGAGATTTGTTATAAAGAGAATGATCTTCAGCAAAAAAAAAGGCTCCATTGTTACGAGTTTAATTTTTCCCTCAGTCCATGATGATGTTCTTCTTCACTGGTTCCAGCAAGAGAAAAAAGATTATATGCTAGTAGGGTATTTTGAAAATCATATCTAAGTGCTGTAGGAGAAACTGAAGAAATGCTGTCAGAATTGGATGCTGTAAGAGTGGACTGGGAATTGGTTCAAATCACTAAACTTTCTTTCAGCCTTATGTGTGATATGTTCCTTGACTTAACATCTGACAGAGCTTTGAAAGCAATCTTCAGTGAAAAATCATACCCATAAGTTTTGGATTGTCTGCTGAATTCAGTTATGTGGTCTCTGAAAGATCCATTCTAGATAGCCATTCCTGATATTCACATTGTGATTTAGGATTTTAAAGTTTATTGGAATGAAAATAACAGAAAATAAATCATCTATATGTGGACAGAAACTTATCTAAGTTGACATGGAATTGGATGCCTTAGGGAAAAATTTTGAATAATACTCTGCTTCTCAGTTATACATAATCATTATTGTTTTTACGTTTAAATTATGAATTTATTATTTAATATTGGGATAAGTCTTTGTTTCTTTTCCTTTATAAAAAAATATATATTTTTGCCAAAACTGGTTTGGCTCAGTGGATAGAGTGTCAGCCTGTGGACTGAAAGGTCCCGGGTTTGATTCTAGTCAAGGGCATGTATCCTGGTTTTGGGTACATCCCCAGTAGGGGGCATGCAGGAGGCAGCTGATAGATGTCTCTCTCTCATCGATGTTTTTAACTCACTCTCTCTCTCCCTTTCTCTATGTAAAAAAAAATAAAATATATATATATATATAATATATATCTTATTGATTTCAAAAAGGAAGGGAGAGGGAGAGAGAGAGAAACATCAATGATGTTTCTGCCTCCTGCATGCCCCCCACTGGGGATTAAGCCTGCAACCTGGACATGTGCCCTAATTGGGAATTGAACTGTGACCTCCTGGTTCATAAGCTGATGCTCAACCACTGAGCTATGCTGGCTGGGCTTTGTTTGTTTTCTTAACCTAAATTTCATAACACTGTGTCAAATGATTGCCCATCATGAGGTCTTCAGCTGTCAAAAGTTGGGGGAACTCTCAGCTAGACTAGGTCATGCATATAGCCTTTGAACAAAAATGTTTGGATTGTATTTAACGGCCATGAGAAGTCACTGGAACATAGGGAATGACAAGCTTTTTTAAAAAATATATTTTTATTAATTTCAGAGAGGAAAAGAGAGGGAGAGAGAGATAGACACATCAGTGATGAGAGAGAAACATTGATTGGCTGCCTCCTGCATGCCCCCACTGGGGATCAGGCCCACAACCTGGGCATATGCCCTGACTGGGAATCAAACTAGTGACCTCTTGGTTCTTGGGTCAATGCTCACCTGCTGAGCTACACCCGGTTGGGTAGGAATGACAAGCTTTTGCTAGTTTTTTTTTAAATCTCACCTAAGGATATGTATTTATTAATTTGAGAGAGAGAGAGAAAGAGAGAGAGAGAGAGAGAGAGAGAGAGAGAGAGAGAGAGAGAGAAACATTGATGTGAGAGAAATATCCGTGTCTTGCTTCTCATACACACCCTGACTAAGGATCAAACCAGCAACTTAGGTATGTGATCTGACTGAGAATAGAACCTACAATGTTTTGATATGTGGGCCAATGCTCCAACCAACTGAGCCACTGGCCAGGACCTTTCGTTAGTGGTTTTAATAAAGATTTTCCAGTTGTTGTATTGGGGAGAGAGGTACAAATGTGGAATTAGGGAGATGCATCAAAGGTTGGTTTGTCTACTTGAGAGATGATGGTTATTTGGACTGCAGTGGTGGGAAGATGGACAGTAATATTTGACAGTTATTGAGTACTTACTATAAGAATCCTATGAAATAGATGCCATTACTGGTCCCAATTTTATAGACAAGGAAACAGGCACAATGAGGCAAAATAACTTACCCAAGGTCACATGGCAATGAGATAGATATTAAAATCCAAGTAAACTGATTCTATAAATCATGACTTTAGTCACTAAACTTACTTTATTAATGGAGATGAGAAAGGTAGATAAAGATATATTAGAGATAGGAGAAGAGGACTTGATATTTGATTGGCTATGAGTGGCGAAAAAGGTGGATGATGCAGAGATGACTCCTGGAATCAACTAGAAGGATTCAGTATTAATTGAAACAGAAGAAGACTGAAGGACATGCTGATTTGAAGGGGAGTTTGACATACAAATGAAGACATATAGTAAGCCTTGGCCCATGTGGAATTCAGCTCAGGAGAGTTCTAGGCTAGACATATCCATCTGGGAACTGGCAGTTTACTGGAAACTATACTTGAGCTTTGAGTTGGCCCACAAGTAGTGTAGTATTTGCTATAAAATGTGGATCAGTGATATGCTGAAGGAATGGATTTGTAGAGAAGCCATGGAGCTTTGGATTTGTAGTGCACTGTATCTATACAGTAGTACCTCGAGATACGAGTTTAATTCATGGGAAACTATGAGATGCTCGAGTCGCAGTAAACTGGTGGGTCGTGTGCAGCCGGCTGATCTGCGAGATTACTCGTATCTCAACTGTTGCTCGTATTTCAAAGCAAAAATCGCTCACTCAATGGCTCGTATCTCAAAAATCTTGTATGTTAGGGCACTCATATCTTGAGGTACCACTGTATATATATAAAAGCCTAAGGGACTGTTTGACCATTAGACCGTTTGACCTCAAGATTGTTTGACTGACGGCTGGACCATTTGACCAGTAGCTATGATGCACACTGACCACTAGGGGGCAGACGCAGGCATGGAAACATGGAATAGACTGATGAATCTCAGAGGGAAGGGGGAGGAGAAAAGGGGTAAGAAGAGATTAACCAAAGATCTTATATGCATCCTAGAGATTTGGTGCATGTATACCAGTGGAGATCAGGCCTAATCTGTGCACTGGGCCTCTGACATCACCTGAGGGGTCCTGGATTGCAAGAGGGCACAGACCAGGGCAAGGGACCCCACCAGTGCACGAATCCATGCACTGGGCCTCTAGTATTATAATATGGATATTAGGTGCTTAATAATGTGCACTCAAAATAGTGCCACTCCTTAGAACTTTCCAATGAAACAACTATGAAAGAAAAGCACTTGAAAAATATCCATTTCAAACCTGAGCATTACTACTTAAAATGTTTAATAAATAGCCGAAACTGGTTTGGCTCCATGGATAGAGCATTGGTCTGCGGATTGAAGGGTCCCAGGTTCGATTCCGGTCAGAGGCATGTACCTTGGTTGTGGGCATATCCCCAGTAGGGGGCGTGCAAGAGGCAGCTGATTGATGTCTCTCTCTCATGGATGTTTCTCACTCTCTATCCCTCTCCCTTCCTCTCTGTAAAAAAATAAAATATATTAAAAAATGTTTAATAAATAGCTCTAATGATCTGTATTCTTATTTTGCTAAGACACAAACAACATTTTCTTAAAGTAATAGACTTTATCAACATTATTAATTAAGATGTTATTGAAAATAATAATTTCTAATTTTATATTCTAAAGTATTAATAACCTCATGTTTTAAAAGAGTTATACTTAAGCATTTTAAAGTTTATTGAATTTAAAGAAGAGTTACAAGAATAGTACAAAGAACTATAAATTCCTTATCCAGATTCGCCAATTAGTAACGTTTTGTCATATTTGTTTTATTATTCCTCCTCTCCTTAGATATACACTAGAGGTCTGGTGCATGAAAACATGCATAGGGGTAAGGGGCAGTCCCTCAGCCTGCACTCTAGCAATTTCGAACCACTTGCCCCCTAAAAGCTATATCTATAACTCGAGATCTGGTTTGTTAATTGCCAGATCCCCAGGAGGAAGATGTGTTAGGAATCTAGCAGCTAGCTCATGGCATCTGGCATGGGACCAGTGTTAATTTGTTCAGCTTCTAGTCCTGAGCTGGATCTCTCAATCACACTAGAGGGCTGAATGGAAGGGTGGTGGTCTGAGATCATCTTCACAATGTGGTTCCAGCCTGTTTGTAGGCAAGAGAGAACATCTGGTCTTTGTACCACTCCTACTTTCCCTCATAACCCAGTTCTAAAGAGAGGTTGCTTGATTTTTATTCAATATGCATCCAGATTATGTAACATACATTTCCATTGCTTTATTTCCCCCTTTTACATGGATTTTAATATTCTTAATATCCTAAAATTGGGTATTGGCTTTTTTCTTTGTCTCCTCCTTCTCCCTCCTGCCCCTTTTAAAGCACATATTACTGATTTTTAGAGAGAGAGGAAAGGAGAAGAGAGAAACATCAACGTGAGAGCATAACATCAATCAGCTGCCTCTTGCACTCTCTCTACTGGGGATAGAGCCTGCAACTGGCATGTACTGTGACCTGGAATCAAACTAGCAACTTTTTCTGGTACATGGGTCGACATCCAACCAATTGATTCACACTGGTCAAGGCTTCCTTGTCTCTTATTCCCTACACTTAGCAATCTTAGAATGCCAAACAAACCATAAAAAATCAAAAACCTATTAATCTATACTGATAAAATTGTAATATGCTAATTAGACCAGGAGACTTTCCGGAAGATTTTCCAGATGTCCTTCCAGAGAAAGCCATGGTGATGGGGCAGAGGCAGAGATGGTTAGGGGTGATCAGGGTGGATAGTTGGGGGCGAGCAGGCTGGCAGGGGGGATAGCTGGTGGTGAGCAGCCTGGCATGGGGGGCAGTTGGGAGTGATTAGGCTGGCAAGGGGAGGCAGTTGGGGGTGAGGAGGCTGGCATGCAGAGTGGTTAGGGGCAATTAAGCAGGCAGGTAGGTGAGTGGTTAGGAGCCAGCGGTCCCAAGATTACAAAAGGGATGTCCAACTACTGGTTTAGGCCCACAGGGATCAGGCCTAACCAGGCAGTCAGACATCCCCCAAGAAGTCCCAGATTTGAGAGGGTGCAGGCCGGGCTGAGGGACACCCTCCCATTCCTGTACACGAATTCCATGTACTGGGCCACTAGTATGAATATGAAGAAATATACAACTGAGCTTATTTTCATTTTATTCTTGAATTAAATGGTTATTCTCTCAGGCCTGTTAGCATCAATTTTAACACAAATTCTGCAGCAACCATTAAAAACATGAGAAAACAACATATTTGTGTAAAGATTTATGCATATTTTATCCATTCTTATTTTATAAACTTCAATGAGTCATCCAGTATGAATTTTGGCAGACTAGTGTGAAATAGTACAGTTCTGTGTTTTTTCATTTGATAACATTGGGACACATTTTGCCTTGTTGCACATCTGTTCAAAGCTTGCAATAAGTTTACCAAAATTCTTGCTGTATAAGGGCAGCTCTAAATGAAATTTCAGAGAGATTTCCTTTCAAGCATAAATATTTAAATAAAGCATTTGTGCTTAATTCTCTTTCATAAAAATTGGCTGCCTAGTC
>PVJN01026804.1:0-28706 GCA_004026805.1 Lasiurus borealis | reverse complement strand
AACTTGTGAGGATTTAGGCATAATTGAAGGTAGCGGAGTTTTCCAGATAAACAGAACCAAGAGGATGGGCATATAAATAGAGATTATAAGAATTGCGTTACGGAGACTGAGGAGTCGGGAGAGCTACAGTGTGAGTCAGCAAACAGGAAACTCAGGAGCGTCTATGGGATAGTTTCAGTCCGAGGGCCACTGGCTTGTGACCCAGGAAGGGCTAATGTTTTAGTTCAAGCCCCATGTCTCAGCCTGAAGGCAGTCCGCAGGAGGAATCGGGATGGTCTGTCCATCGGGCCTTCAACTGATTAGATGAGGCCCACCCACACAGGTGTGCAATCTCTTCAGTCTTCGGACTCCAATGCTAATCTCATCCAAACACCCTCACAGAAAACGCTTAAAACAATGTTTGAGCAAATGTCTGGGCACCCGGTGGCCCAGTCAAACCGACACAAAAATCAATCCTCACGGAATTTAAATGCAGAAAACACCGGAAGGAGTCATTTCGGTCTCATTTCTTTAAAGGATTGACTGTAAAGGCAGGCGACTCAAAACAATAGAGGCCGCTATTGTTTTACATATTTCAAGACCCAGCAGACCTTTTGAGTGTAAGTGACAGGTGATAAGATTAAAAACAAAGATTTCCTTGTCTCCGTGAAGTCATCATAATCTGGCTTTGTTCCTGAAATATCTGGGGGGTCATGTCTATCGGTCCTCCAGTTTAAAGTGTTTCATCTCCGGCCATGAGGAATTTTACATTTTGGGGGTCTTATTTTTGGGGAACGTGTGGAAGTAGGTGCTTGTGTATTCCCGATCGGCAGTAGAAAACTCTCTTGCTTCACGGTTGAGTTTCACTTACGGTAGCCGTGATCCAGAGTGTCCCCTGACCCAGGCGGTGGACAGCACTCCAAACCTTGCACACCAGGTGGGACAGGATCTGATGGCCCCTGTCAACCAACCTGTCTCCCCGGTTTCTGTGAGTGGCCGCAGGGAGGGCTGAAGCCACCTGCGAGCCACTGCGTGACTCCAAGACACAGAGGCTCCTGGCTTCTGGGACGAAACACACAAACACAAACAAATTCCTCCAGTCGGGATCCGTATCTGCAGCCGAGCCTTCCCTTTCCGCCGTCCCGGCTCACATGACATCTCCCGCTTAATTGCCCTTTAAACTGCTTTATGGCTTTATGGCAGCCTATAAAGGGTGATTTCTAAATCTTGACAAGCACGCTGAACGGCTGAAGGGGAGAGTTTTCCAGGACTTGTCATCTCAGGATCGGTAGCTGCTTGCTGCCGTGGCCGGAAAGGAGGAGGGCACAGCCGCCCGCCGGCCGGAGCCATGGGCCGATACTCGGGGAGGACCTTCCGCCTGGTCTTCATGTGCTTGGTGAGCATCGTCCTGTTCGTCATGGAGCTGGCGATCGCCCACATCGGCAACTCCCTGTCCCTGGCCTCGGACGCCTTCGCCGTCCTCTCGCACCTCCTGTCCATGATCGTCGGCCTGTTCGGCCTGCGGGCCAGCGGCATCACGAACCACCGGAAGAGCACCTTCGGCTTCCTGCGGGCCGACGTGGTGGGGGCCTTCGGCAACTCCATCTTCGCCGTGGCGCTCATGTTCAGCATCCTGGTGGAGGCCATCAAGAGGTACATCAGCCCCCAGAAGACGGAGGCGGCGCTGCTGGTGCTGGCCGCCGGGATTATCGGGCTGTTCTTTAACGTGCTCAACTATGTCATCCTGGACTGTTGCTACTGCTCGGCCGGCCGGCCCCCGGACGACCCGGCCACAGGTACATGTCGTAAATGTCACAGGCGGGCAGGCAGTTCCCTGCCTGTCGGGCGTCCTCCAAGGGGGCCAGTGGAGGGGCCTTTTGTCCCCGTGACTTGGCCAAAGAGTCGCCCCCAGGCTGACGTTCCCCTGTGAGCCGGGTGGCAGCGGGCCACTGCCATCAGGAGGGTCTGCTTTCGCTTTTGGTGACAGGGAAGGAAAAAAGGGTCCGGGCAGGTAGAGAGAGAGAGAGGGGAGGTGCTCGCCCCCTAGCCAGGAGGGAGGGATGAGAAAGAAGGTGCACGTGGCATTGAGAACAAGGCTTTTTTTAATGACCGGCTGCTGTTTACCCAGAGATGGCCTGGCTCTGTTTGAATTTAAAAAGAATGTTTGGCCCCATAAAGTCTGTTTAGAAAGTACTGGACTCGATATAATCAGCCGGCTCAGGGAGAGGAAAGTGGGGAATGATTGGCGAGGATGGTAAACTCAGGACTGTGTTCAAGGAACGTTAAGTAACATGGAGAGGGAAAAGAAGGAGAAGGTCTAGTAAACATAGTTCTTTTTGGGGATGGAACTCTCTGTACGTATCTCTAAATCTGTCCTGTTTGAAAAGAAGAACTGTGTACGTGGATCTTTGGGGGGACTTCAGAGCGGGTACCAAACCTCCCAGATCGTCGGTCAAAAGGTGGGATTTTAAATCCTGTGGGAGTACAATAAACCTAAAACAATCCACAACATAAATTATTAGCTAGAACCATGTGTTTACTGCCAGGAAAGGAGTTCTTTTAGAAAATGCATAAAAGCTGTGGCGGAAGAGAAAATCCCAGTGCTTTTAAAAGGAGGCCTATGGCCCAAACCGGTTTGGCTCAGTGGATAGAGCATCGACTTGCGGACTGAAAGGTCCTGGGTTCGATTCCGGTTGGGGGCATGTAGTTACTTGTGGGCACATCACAGTGGGGCATGCAGGAGGCGGCTGGTCGATGTATCTCTCTCTCATGGATGTTTCTGACTTTCTGTCTCTCTTCCTCTCTGTAAAAAATCAATAAAATATATTTTAAAAAATAAATAAAATAAAAGGAGGCCTATGGCCGAAACCGGTTTGGCTCAGTGGATAGAGTGTCGGCTTTCGGACTGAAGGGTCCCGGGTTCGATTTCCGTCAAGGGCATGTACCTTGGTTGCAGGCACATCCCCAGTAGGGAGTATGCAGGAGGCAGCTGATTGATGTTTCTCTTGCATCAGTGTTTCTAGCTCTCTATCCCTTCCCCTTCATCTCTGTAAAAAAATCAATAAAATATATTTTTAAAAAAAAGAAATTTCAGGATTTTCCCTATTGGATGCTGGTCAGTTTTCTCTCATGAGCTGAGGCATTAACTCGCCTGGGGAACCTGAGTCTACGTTTGCATTTTTACTGTATTCCTCCTGTCTTTGCTGCTCCTGGAAGTCATGTCGGCTGGGTCCAGTCCTTTTCCTGTTTCTGTCTAAAATTTCCCACTGGTGGAATGCATGTGTGAGAGCACCGATAGTATGTGTTAAGTATAAAAGGGAACAAACAAGAAGCTAGAATCTTTCTTTATTCAAACTAAGGAATCAATCAGGGCCCGTCTTTTTATTTTATTTTATTTATTTACTTATTCATCTCTTTTATTGATTTCCCACAGAGAGGAAGGAAGAGGGACAGAGAGCCAGAAACATCAGAGAGAAACATCGGTCAGCTGCCCCCTGCACACCCCTTACTGGGGATGTGCCCGCAACCAAGGTACATGCCCTTGACCGGAATCGAACCCGGGACCCTTCAATCCGCAGACCAACGCTCTATCCACCGAGCCAAACCGGTCTTGGCCGGGCCTGTCTTTTTAAAAAGACAATAATTAGTTAAAGTGAGACCTCATGCCTTGTTTACATCAGACCTAGAAAGAATTACTACTTGAGGTTCCACATCATATAATTCACATATTTCATATATATGTGTGTGTGTGTGTGTGTGTGTGTGTATATATACATATATATATATATATATATATATATGTATATATATGTATTTGTTGCTAACTATAAACAAAGGTAAGAAAGCTCCTACTGACGGCAGTGTCACCATGACTAAACATTATGTTTTTGGTTTCACTTTGTCTTTACTCAACATATTTTTCTGCACATAAACAAAAATAATTTAGGCAAAGGGTTGACTCTGGCCAGCAGGAGAATCGGTAGACAACCGTAGTTCTGTTTTTATAAATTGGGCTAGAGGCCCAATGCACAGAATTCATACCAGAGTAGGCCTTGCTGCCCTCCGGCCCCGGCTTCGTCCAGAAGGACACCTGGAATGACACCTGGAAGGACATCTGGTCTAATTAGCATATTAGCCTTTGATTATTATAGGGGATTATTGGACAGGTCTTAATTTGGGTCTGTGTCCATGCTAACATAACAAGAGGCTGAAGACAAATATTCCACCCTGACCATATGGGTTTCTCTTGTCTTAGTTTCAAAGCTTCTGTCTTTTTTTGAAGTGTTGGATGCTATACAGTATTCTACTTTAAGTAACTAAGTGGCCCCTGCCGGTTTGGCTCAGTGGACGGCCTATGGACTGAAGAGTCCTGGGTTCGATTTTCATCAAGGTCACATGCCTGAGCTGGGGGCTCAATCCCCAGTAGGGGGTGTGCAGGAGGCAGCTGATCAATGATTCTCATCGCTGATGTTTCTATCTCTCTCACCCTCTCCCTTCCTCTCTAAAATCAATAAAAACATTTAAAAAATAAAATACTTAAGTGCAATAAGAACTACACACATCTAGCTAGTGCTTTAATATTCATGTTCATTTTGGCAGCCTTTGGTATTGCTGACTTTTTCTATTAGGAATCGTAGAGTATTTAAACCCCGTGAGGAATTTTAGGATAGCTGGTTAGCTTCTTAGCATTTACTTATGTCTCAAGGTACTTATCACTTTTATCAAAACATACCTTTAAAAAAATATTCTTTTAACCACCTAAAGAAGCTTACAGTCAAGAGTCAACATTTGGGTTAGATGGGCTCAAAAACTGACATTAGCCCAATTTCAATTGTCTTCTATCCCAAGAAGAAATGTAATCAATCCATACATATTGATTTCTACCAGGAGGTTTTACATAGGAGGGAAAAATGATTGTTGGCTTCAAAAGACTTAACGTAAATATAGGATAAAGAACTTCTATATGGCCCTAGCCGGTTTGGTTCAGTGGATGGAGCATTGGCCTGCGGACTATAGGGTCCCAGATTCGATTCTGGCTAAGGGTGCATCCCTGAGTTGCGGGCTTGAATCCCCCCTCCCCAATAGGGGGCATGCAGGAGGCAGCCAATCAATGATTCTCTCTCATCACTGATGTTTCTATTTCCCTTCCTTTTTGAAATCAATAAAATATATATATTTTAAAAAAAAACAAAAAACTTCTATATGTCTAGAATCCTGGCTTGAAGCATCATGTGAAATGCCTATCAACTAGAGAACTGTGTCCCTCCTGGGTTAGTGACCAGAGTCAGGTAGTCATTTCTGTGGAACCTGTGGCCGCGGAGAGTTTGTGACATAGCCAGCCTTCCGCCTCCCCCGCTTCTGTGGACCATGTAGTCATGTTGCGATTTTTGCTTTTCTTATGTCGCCTTCACGTTAGCCCAAGCTCCTCTTCACCATCATGTTTGTGTGTCCTGAGCTTTGTCTATCTGGTGTAGGCGTTGATGACACTGCTTATCTTTCATGTTTGCGGTCCTCAAAAAAAGTGAAAAGTAAGACCATCAACTTTAAGTTAAATATTAACAACACAGACTGTACACTGAGTGGCCAGATTATTATGATCTCTGAACGCATAATAATCTGGCCACTCAGTGTGTATGTATGTATGTATGTGTATGTCTATATATATATATATATATATAGACACACACACACAGTATATATTAGAGGCCCGGGGCATAAATTTGTGCATGGGTGGGGTCCGGCCAGCCAGGCCAAGGGGACATGTGTGGTTGTCCAGCTTACCTGCTGTTCAAACTCCTGGTCAAGGGGACAATTTGCATATCAGCCTTTTATTATATAGGATATATACTGAGTGGCTAGATTATTATTTTTTATTTTTTTTTAATATATTTTATTGATTTTTCACAGAGAGGAAGGGAAAGGGATAGAAAGCCAGAAACATCGATGAGAGAGAGACATCGATAAGCTGCCTCCTGCACACCCCCCACTGGTGATGTGCCCCCAACCAAGGTACATGCCCTTGACTGGAATCAAACCTGGGACCCTTCAGTTCCCAGCATGACGCTCTATCCGCTGAGCAAAACCGGTTTCGGCTGAGTGGCCAGATTATTATATGTTCAGAGATCATCATAATCTGGCCACTCAGTGTATATACAGTTGAGACTTTAAACATCCCTGGACTCGTGTAGTAAATTCATTGGAGAATCAGACAGACCAGCCAGACATTTTTATTTAAATATATTTTTATTGATTTTTTTACAGAGAGGAAGGGAGAGGGATAGAGAGTTAGAAACATTGATGAGAGAGAGACATGGATCAGCTGCCTCCTGCACACCCCCTACTGGGGATGTGCCCACAACCAGGATACATGCCCTTGACCAGGATCGAACCTGGGACCTTTCAGTCCGCAGGCTGATGTTCTATCCACTGAGGCAAACCGGTTTTGGCCAGCCAGACATTTTTAAAAACACCTGGGAGAGCCCAGCCGGTGGGGTTCAGGGGTTGAGGGTTGAGGATTTGATTCCTGGTCAGCATGCATGCCTGGGCTGCAGGCTTGCTCCCCAGTAAGGGGTGTGCAGGAGGCAGCCGAATAATAATTCCCTCTCATCATTGATGTTTCTATCTCCCTCCCTCTCCCTTTCTGAAACCGATAAAAATATATTTAAAAAAAAAAAAGAATACCTGGGAGAAAAGAAAGTCTGGAAGATCTGCCTGAGATGAGAGAGCCTGGAGGTTTTGACGAATATCCAGTCAGTGTGAGTTACCCCCTGACACACAAAAATGATGGCGAAGCAGGAGCTTGGGACTAACGGGAAGGCAACATGAAAAGCAAAAACTGCAAGCATGAAAGAGAAAACAAACAAAATACATGTCCAGTCCAGCATGTGCGTGCCCCTGGGTGTGATGTTTGGGGAAGGAAAGGCAGGACCTGTGTTTCTAGGGTTCAGCCCCTGGGAAAGAGTTGACCGCCCCCTATTTTTTCTCCCTGGGCTGAGGGACTGAAGTTGCTTGGAGCCTGTGCTTTTCTCCTCCATGTTTACTTTCCTGGGATTTCCTGTCTTTTTATGTTTGCATTCATTTCGGATAATTTTTCAGGCTTGGGTTTTATTTAAAATGTCATGAGTAGCCGAAACCGGTTTTCCTCAATGGATAGAGCGTCGGCCTGAGGACTGAAGGTCCAGGGTTCGATTCTGATCAAGGGCACATCCCCAGTAGGGGGCGTGCAGGAGGCAGCTGATCGATGTCTCTCTCTCATCGATGTTTCTAACTCTCTACCCCTCTTCCTTCCTATCTGTAAAAAAATCAATAAAATATATATTTAAAAAATAAATAAATAAAATGTCATGAGTAGATCTCTCTATGCCCTTGACTTGTACCTGAACAGACACCTCACTGTGCCTTGGCCTTTATTTTAAAATAAAACTATGTGTGCAGCTCCGTCAGGAATAGCTCAGGCTTTCCATTTGTCGAATTTATAAATGGCAAATTGACATCGGAAATACCTGCTTATTTTATTATGTATGTATGTATGTATGTATTTTTACAAAATGCCTTTCTTCCGATTTCATTGAAGTTATTTTGTTTTGATGTCAAATCTTTTTGTTTCTTCATTAAGGTATTACATATGTGTCCTTATTCCCCCACTGCGCCCCCATCCCCACCCCCTCGCTCATGCCCTCACCCCCCTGGTGTCTGTGTCCATTGGTTAGGCCCATATGCATGCATGCAAGTCCTCTGGTTGATGTCTTCCTCTTACCCCCACCCTTCCCTACCTTCCCTTTGAGGTCTGACGGTCTGATCCATGCTTCTCCGTCTCTGGATCTGTTTTTGTTCATCAGTTTATGTTGCTCATCATATTCCACACATGAGGGAGATCCTGTGATGTTTATCTTTCTCTGCCTGGCTTCTTTCGCTTAGCATCATGCTCTCCAGACCCATCCATGCTGTTGCCTTCTCTCTCTGTATCTGGTAAACACAGCACATCCTTTACCCGGGAGTGGCATTTACCATACTCCTGTCTACTACAGAGTTTGGAAATTTCCATGCTATTCTGGGCTTGAAATTTTAAAATTTTACATATGATTTTATTGATAGAGGAGGGAGAGAAACACCGATGTGAGAGAGAAACATTGACTGGCAGCCGCCTGCACGTCCCTTACTGTGAATCGAGCCAGCACCCAGGCCATGTGCCCTGATCGGAATCAAGCCAGTGACCCTTCTGTGCCTGGGACGATGCTCCATCCACTGAGCCACACCGCCCAGGGCCAGGCTCTAGATCTGCTGGTGGCATGTTCCCTGTGAGTCCTGCTTGCTTTCTCTCTCTCTCTTTTTTAAATATATGTATTATTTATTTTTTACAGAGAGGAAGGGAGAGGGATAGAGGGTTAGAAACATCGATGAGAGAGAAACATCGATCAGCCGCCTCCTGCATGCCCCCTACTGGGGATGTGCCCACAACCAAGGTACATGCCCTTGACCAGAATCGAACCTGGGACCTTTAAGTCCACAGACCGACGCTCGATCCACTGAGCCAAACTGGTTTCAACTGGGGGTTGTCTTATATGCTCAGTCGTCTTATACGCTGGAAAAAACAGTATTTTTTATTGATTTCAGAGAGGAAAGGAGAGGGAGATAGAAACATCAATGATGAGAATCACTGATTGGCTGCCTCCTGCACACCCCTACTGGGGATAGAGCCCGCAACCCAGGCATGTGCCCGTGACTGGAATCGAACCTGGGACTCTTCAGTCTGCAGGCAGACACTCTGTTCACTGAGCCAAACCAGCTAGGGCCACAATAGATGTTTTTTAACTTTTATTTTTAATCCTGACTCGAGGATATTTTTCCATTGATTTTTAGAGAGAACAGAAAGGAGACGAAGAGATAGAGAGAAACATCGAGGTGAGAAAAACACATGGATTGGTTGCCTCCCACATGTGCCTCAACCAGGGCTGGGGAATCAAACCTGCAACTGGTATGTGCCCTTGACCGAAATCGAACCTGGGACCTTTCATCCTGCAGGCCAGTGCTCTATCCACTGAGCCAAACCGGCTCGGGCCACAACAGCTGTTGTGCCTTGAACTGCAAGGAGTAATACCTTCAACGTCCATGCAAACCGTCCTAGGTTTATTCTCTCCAGGAATTTCCAAATTTCACCCAGGCTGTGCCCCGCCTTACAGAGTGGTTTCCTCTTCCGGGTGCTGCATAGCGAGCCCCATGAATGAGTGCCATAAACAATTGTTTTATGGGGTCCGGGGTCCTGTGGGCCAGAATTTGTAGAGGGCGCAGTGGGCATGGCCTGTGCACCCCATAATGTCTGAGAGCCCAGCTGGGAGGACTCAAAGTCTGGAGGATGGGCTGGCAGCAGGTGGCAGCATCTGCAGGCTCCTGGCTAGAGGGTCCCCATGTCTAGGGGTTCTGGCTGGACACCCACACGTAACCTCTCCGTGTGGCCTCAGGATGTCACTTGTGATGGCTCAGAGTTCCCAACGTGTGTGTTGGTTCAAATAAGGTGGATGCTTTGATGCCTTTTCTGGCCCAACCCCTGAGTCTCTGGATTACAAGCCAGTGACAAGATGGGGGGTGGGGGGTGGGGTCTAGCCTACAGGCCTCATTTCCGGAAGGAAGGAACCTGGAGGTCACCTGCAGAAGAGCAGGGGGGATAGGAGACTTAGCAGTGGCCAGGGAGTAGATATTGACAGGAGTGGCTCCTTCCCTTAGCATCTGACTGTCATCTATATCTATATCTATATGTCTATATCTATATCATCTATATCTGTATCTATATCCATATCCATACTCATATCCATATCCATATCTATATCTGATTTCAGAGAGGAAAGGAGAGAAACATCAAAGATGAGAGAATCATTGATTGACTTCCTCCTGCATGCCCCCTACTGAGGATTGAGCCGCCACCTGGGCACGTGCCCTTGACCAGAATCGAACGAACCTGGGACCTTTTAGTCTGCAGAACCTGGCTAGTGTTGCTCAGTGGATAGAGCGTCAGCCTGCAGACTGAAGGGTCCCAGGTTCAATCAATTCTGGCCAAGGGCACGTGCCCTGGTGGCAGACTCAATCCCCAGTAGGGGGCGTGCAGGAGGAAGTCAATCACGCTGGTGCTCTATCCACTGAGCCACAGCCTGCTGTCCAGCTGCAGTTCAGGTCACTTCCCAGATGGACACGCTCGCTACTCCCCAAGGCCCCCAACATCTCGCCGCCGGGGCACCAGACTCACACCCAGAGTCGCGTCATCTCGGGGCCTGGGCCAACGAGGCCCCAAAGGTGCAGACCCAGGCCCGGCTCCTTGAGCCTCCCCTACACGCCCAGGTCTGGGAGCTGAAGGGACGGAGGAGCCGCTGTCCACACCCCCAGCGTACAGCAGCCGGACAGACACGGGAGCGGCCGTAGTCCCCAGTGGCCTGTATTTTGGGGTATTCCCAGCTTTAAGGGGGTTGATGTTTATATTCCCTGGATCTGGCTTCCTGGGGTGGAGGTGGAGGTCCATTGAGGGGGGGAGGGAAGTTGTCCATTCTGATCTTAGGCAGCTGCACCCTGCCTTTCTGTCTCGGGTGATGTATTTATATCCCAGCCCCTGATCTGATCTGATCTGATCTGATCTAATCTCTTTAAGAATATTTCCTGGCCGAAACTGGTTTGGCTCAGTGGATAGAGCGTCGGCCTGTGGACTGAAAGGTCCCGAGTTTGATTCCTGTCAAGGGCATGTATCTTGGTTGCGGGCACATCCCCAGTAGGGGGCGTGCAGGAGGCGGCTGATCGATGTCTCTCATCGATGTTTCTAGCTTTCTTTCCCTCTTCCTCTCTGTAAAAACTCAATAAAATACATTTTAAAAAATACAAAAGTTATTTCCTGGGTTGCAGATTTGATCCCCAGCCCCAGTTGGAGGGAGTGTGGTTGACAACCAGTCAATGTTTCTCCCCACATTGATGTTTCTCTCTCCCTCTCCCTCCCTCCCACTATCTCTAAAAACACAATGAAAAAAATCCCATAAGTGAGGATTAACAACAAAATATTTAGATATGTGAACATTTCCTTCCCTTTCCCTCCCTTCCTCCCTCTTTTCCTTTTCCACTTCTTTTCTCCTTTGTTCCCTCCCTTCCTTCCTGTCTGTCTCGAATCCCTCTCACCTCAGGAAAACTAACTCTTCCTCCAGCTCAATCTGTTGCTTCTCACTGCAAACTACTCTCCCTTTCCCCATTTTCTTTGCACAGTGAAGACCGAAGCGGATAGTAAAACTCAGTCTTAAAAACTCACACTCACGGAGTAAAACAGCCCACTCTTGCCGAAACCGGCTTGGCTCAGTGGATAGAGCGTCAGCCTGCAGACTGAAGGGTCCCAGGTTCGATTCCGGTCAAGGGCATGTACCTTGATAGTGGGCACATCCCCAGTGAGGGGTATACAGGAGGCAGCTGATGGATGTTTTCTAACTCTCTATTCCTCTCCCTTCCTCTCTGTAAAAAATCAATAAAATATATTAAAAACAAACAAAAAACAGCCCTCTCTCTCTAATAACCCCCCTTCTTCTGAAGGGGGTACAGAGGAATAGCTTGCTATGATCTGCCCAGGTCAAAACACTGCCTGGCTCACATGGAGATGGATATACGGCTTAGATGTTTCCCGAGGTAGAGATCAGACCCATGTAGCAGAAAAGCTATTCAGAGACATAATAGAAGGTTTATTCTGAACTAAATGGAGATAAACAATCTACCAATCAAAAGGGAAGACGGATGTGGAGTGGTCGATGCATACATTCGGGAAAAATGTCTGGGGCCTTAAAACCCACTGCTCGGGGCCCGGTCTTACCGGAAGCCTCAATCTCCGGGTGTTACTTTGGCCTCTAGCCTCTCACCTTTATCTTCTCAAGGTTCCTGCCAACTCACCAGTGTGCTAGGCCTTCAGGGACTCATAAATAGCACAGGGTGGGGCAGAAGTGGGTGGACAGTGGTTCGTATGGAAAATAATGCAGAAATGGATAAATAATAATAATAATGCGAGCAGAAACTCCGGGTTTGGCATGCTCACAACTGCACACCTCTTCTGCTTCACGCTGTTCTCTTTTCTTACTCTCTGGCATTTGGAAGCCATAGATAAATAAGATATAGATGCCCGCTGAACATAAAATTTAATGCTCTTTTAATATATATATATATATGCCGAAACTGGTTTGGCTCAGTGGATGGAGCGTCAGCCTGCAGTCAAGGGTCCCAGGTTGGATTCCAGTCAGGGCCATGTGCCTTGGTTGCAGGCACGTCCCCATTGGGGATTGTTCGGGAGACAGCTTGTCGGTGTTTCTCATCGATGTTTCTCTATCCCTCTCCCTTCCTCTTTGTGAAAAAAATCAATAAAATACATTAAAAATTTTTTAAAAATATATAATCTATTTCAGAGAAGGGAGAGGGAGAGAGAGATAGAAACACCAATGAGAGAGAATCATGCATCAGCTGCCTCCTGCATGCCTCCCACTGGAGATCAAGCCTGCAACCTGGGCATGTGCCCTGACCAGGAATCGAACCCTGACCTCTTGGTTCATAGGTCGACGCTCAACCACTGGACCATACCGGCCGGGCAGCAGAGAACTTTACAACAGTCCATCCCCGAATTAAATCCACCCCGTCCCAGGCCTCCCCGCACAGGCCCAGCTGCCCCATCTGGTTGCCCTCATGTACACCCAGACCAGGAGGCCAGGGCTCTGTGGAAAGCACGTTTGGAAAAAAATGAAAGCCTAGAACAGTGGTCGGCAAACAGCGGCTCTTGAGCCACGTGCAGCTCTTTAGACCCTTGAGTGTGGCTCTTCCACAAAATACCATGGCCTGGGAGTCTGTTTTGAAGAAGGGGCGTTAGAAGAAATTGAAGTTGAAAAAATGTGGCTCTCAGAAGAAATTTCCATCGTTGTGCTGTTGATATTTGGCTCTGGTGACTAATGAGTTTGCCGACCGCTGGGCTAGAAGAATTGCACTCCTCTCTCTCTCTCTCCCTTCCTCTCTCTCTCTCTCTCCCAGCTCACTGACCTGAGCAGTCAGTCACCTGCCTCTCAATCGTCTGGGAGGTGACAGCAAGAGGCCAGGCAGGTCGCTCCTGGAGAGGGACCCAAGGGGAAAAATGGGAGCTTGGGAGCAGAGTGGAGGGTCTCCTTCACACACACAGGAAACTGACCTGGGTTCTAGCCGGTTTGGCTCAGTGGATGGAGTGTCGGCCTGATGATTGAAGGGTTCCGGGTTTGAATGCGGTCAAGGGCACACACCTGGATTGCAGGCTTGATCCTCAGGGTGGGGTGTGCAGGAAGTAGCCGATCCATGATTCCCTCTCATCATTGATGTTTCTATCTCTGCCTCTCCATTCCTCTCTGAAATCAATAAAAAAAATATTTCTTTAAAAAAAATATATATATATATTTCTTTATTGATTTCAGAGAGGAAGGGAGAAGAAGAGAGAGAAACATCAATGATGAGAGAGAATCATTGATTGGTTGCCTCCTGCACGCCCCCGACTGGGGATCAAGCCCAGGTTCGATTCCAGTCGGGGCACATGCCTGGGTTGTGAGCTCCATCTACAGCTGAGAACAGGCAGGAGGCAGCCGATCCATGATTCTCTCTCGTCATTGATGCTTCTGTCTCCCTCCCTCTCCGAAATCAATAAAAACATACTAAAAACAAAAGAAGCTGAAACTGGTTTGGCTCAGTGGATAGAGCGTCTGTCTGCAGACTGAAAGGTCCCAGGTTCGATTCCGGTTATGTACCTTGGTTGTGGGCATATCCCCAGTGGGGGGTGTGCAGGAGGCAGCTGATCCATGTTTCTAACTCTATCCCTCTCCCTTCCTCTGTAAAAAATCAATAAAATATATTTAAAAAATAAACAAAAGAAGTCAGCAGGTAGGCCCTGGGCTGGGCAAGGAAGACACAGCTCCCTCCTGTGGCCCCCCAGCCACTGGCTTTCTAGTCCCCTCAAGGCCCTCCTGGGGCCATGACGTCATTCCTGTTATCGGCCCAGATCCCTTTCTGCTGACCTCAGGCTGTTCTCTCATCTGTGAGTGACAAGAGCCACGGGCAGGGGATGCCTGAGCCTCACAGTCATGCCATTCCCCTAAGGCTGCCTCTCTCCTTTGTCCCGCTAGCTGTCCTGTGTGGCATGTGTCCTGCTGCATGGGCGGGAGGTTTCTTAGTGGGAGGACAGTGAGAAGCAGAAAGGGGGAAGTGGGCGGTGCCTGCTTCACCTCTTCCTGTAGGAGATTAGTGTGCCACGGTGATTCCCTGACACATGTGCTGTCATCACACTAACATGCTAATGATAATGCGGGGACCTCTGGACTTCTACCCTTCCCTCCTCCCGCCCGGTCTCTTTCTCCTCAGCTGCACCTTCGTTTTCTTCCTGTCCGCTTTTTTTTTTTTTTTTAATCAGCTAGCATGCATTGAGTGCCTCTGATGTACCTGTTGCTGTTATAATCACCTTACCACTCTTAACCCATTTAATCCTATTACTTATTTTCTCTCTGTCTTTTTTTTTTTTTTTTTTTTTTTTTTTTTTTTTTTTTTTTTTTTTTTTTTTTTTTTTTTTTTTTTTGCAGTGAAGATTAAAACTTTATAGCTCAGCTGGGGCTCTCTCTGCTCCGGGCCAGCCTGCCTTGCATTGTGCAGGTAAACTCTGAGCCGTGCCAGTCTGCTCTGGTTTGCTCCAGGGAGACACCTCCAGCCAAGTTTCAGCTCAGCAAGAGAGAGAGTCTTCACTCCCTCCCAGAGCCAGAGTGTGGAGCTGGCTTTTATGGACAAAACGACCCATGCCCCTGGTCCCTGATTGGCCAGTCAGCATGCAAATGAGGACTCCAAATCCTTGCAGTTTGATTGGTCTAAAAGGCAGTGTCCTGATTGGTCCGATTAGAGCTGCTCTGATTAGTTGAAGCTGTGGAAGTCAGAAGGGATGAGGAAAGCCTCAGTCCTATTGGTTGAAGTCGGATTTCCAGAATTTTTCCTGAGGGCTGGCTCAGATCCAGAAACACAGTGCAGGCTGTTCAGGAGTGCAGTTTGCATCAATGGGTGGTTGGCTCTGTTATTGGGGAGCTGGGGGGTTGCTTTTGACTTTGAACCCAGTTAGCCAGCAGGAGCCCTTCTTAGTAGGTGTCTTCTTTGTCAGGGTTCACACTTTCTTATTTTGTTCAATGTCTCTCTCATCCTCTTTGGAGTGTAAGATCCATGAGGACAGGGTTTTTATCCGTTTGGCTCATTACAAGAACCTCTGCTCCTAGATATTTACTCCTTTTTATTTTTATTTATTTTTTAAATACATATTATTGATTTTTTTTACATAATGGAAGAGAGGGATAGAGAGTTAGAAACATCGAGGAGAGAGAGACATTGATCAGCTGCCTCCTGCACACCCCCTACTGGGGATGTGCCCGCAACCAAGGTATATGCCCTTGACCAGAATCGAACCTGGGACCCTTGAGTCCACAGGCCGATGCTTTATCCACTGAGCCAAACCGGTCAGGGCTATTTACTCCCCTTTAATAGCAGGGAAAACTGGCTCAGATACTTCAGAATCTTGTACCAAGCTACACAGCTCCAAAATGTTCATCTTTTCCTTTTAAATTATTGATCATTTTAATTCTGATTTTTAGAGCATGCTCTACACAGCCAATTTCCTCAACTTCTCCTGCAGGGTTATTTTCTTGGAGGTGGGGGTGGGAGGATGCTTAACAGGCACCCTGATTGGAGGCTTACCTGGTAAAAGGTGAGGCCCTCAGGTCAAGGCTGGTTTGGCATGGAGAGCATTAAAAAACAAGACTGTGCCCTAGCTGGTGTGGCTCAGTGGCTAGAGTGTGGGCCTGGGGACCGAAGGGTCCCAGGTTCGATTTCAGTCAGGGACACATTCCCGGGTTGTAAGCTCCATCTCCAGCTGAGAACATGCAGGAGGCAGGCCGATCCATGATTCTCTCTCATTGATGTTTCTAACTCTCTCTCCCTTCCTCTCTGAAATCAATAAAAATATATCTTAGAAAAAAACACAAATACAAACAAAAACAAGACTGTGCTTTCCAAGGCTGAGGCAGTGAGTGGGGCTAGAATTAGGACGCTCTGCTAATGCAGTCTTTGCTTTCTTCATTTCCAAGCCCAAACGCAACGTGTTTTTGCAGGAGTGCTTCCAGCTCAGGGGTTGGGGGTCGGGGAGAGAGAATAGAAATCGCCAGACTTGCCGAAACCGGTGTGGCTCAGTGAATAGAGCATCGGCCTGTGGACTGAAGGGTCCCGGGTTCGAGTCCGGTCAAGGGCATGTATCTTAGTTGCGGGCACATCCCCGGTGGGGGGGTGTGCAGGAGGCGGCTGATCAATGTCTCTCATCAATGTTTCTAACTCTCTATCCCTCTCCCTTCCTCTCTGTAAAAAATCAATAAAATATATATTAAAAAAGAAAGAAAGAAAGAAATCGCCAGACTTAACCTTCAGATCCTTTTGGGAATGAGACAAGTTTGGGAATGACACAAGGGTTCCCCCTCCCCCCAACTCCCTAAACTACAGGGCAAACACTCTTTTGTTTGGTTCCCTGCCGTACCCTCTCGCAGGTCCCTTTCCCGGGCCTCCCGCAGTCCTGGGGTGACACGGGCCTCTTTAGGGTAACTTTCTCTTGGAACAGATCCTTCTGTCAACACCAAGGACTCTGTTTGGAATAAGCCTCCCCAGAGGTCAGTCGATTGACCTGTGAGGGTCAGGTGGTGCTGAGAGGGCCACGTGGGGTGAGCAGGACAGTCTCTCCAGCGGAGAGTGGCACAAGTACACAGCCAGCCCTGCCCTGGCTGCTGTGGTGGCCGAGGGCCCGGGCCTCCCACAGAGAGAGATCTCAGGGGTCAGGGTGGCAGAGCCCCACTTTCAAAAGTGCCGGGTGCTGTCCCCCAAAGCTGTTGGTAGTTCGCCTGGGAGAGGGGGCCTTGTGAAAGATCCCCAAGAGGGGTGAGGCCTTGGCAGGTCTGGCTCAGTGAATAGAGCGATGGCCTGCGGACCGAAGGGTCCCGGGTTCGATTTCAGTCAAGGGCTCATCCCGGGTTGTGGGCTCGATCCCCATTAGGGGGCGTGCAGGAGGCAGCCGGCCCATGATTCTCTGTCATCATGGATGGTTCTCTCTCTCCCTCTCGCTTCCTCTCTGAAATCTATAACTAAATCCTATACCTATATCTATATCTCTATTTCTATATAAATATAGATATATATAAAGAGTGGTGAGGGGGTGGGTGAGTGACTGTGCCAAGAGGGGGTGACAGAAACAGTAATGTGCCCTTGATGAGAGCTGTGAGCAAGCAGAGAGGATAAAATAGTTTATCGTATTTTCCGGCATCTAAGACGACCCCCAACTTTTCCATTTAAAATATAGTTTGGGCCGAGACCGGTTTGGCTCGGTGGATAGAGAGTCGGTCTGCGGACTGAGGGGTCCCGGGTTTGATTCCAGTCAAGGGCATGGACCTTGGTGGCGGGCACATCCCCGGTGGGAGGTGTGCAGGAGGCGGCTGATTGATGTCTCTCTCATCCATGTTTCTAACTCTCTATCCCTCTCCCTTCCTCTCTGTAAAAAATCAATAAAATATATATTAAAAAAAAATATATATATATATATATATATATAGTTTGGGATATACCCTTTCCTAGAAGACGACCCCCGACTTTTGAGAAGGTTTTCCTGGGTTAAAAAGTCGTCTTATATTAGCCGGAAACTATGATAATACTATGAGGTGGGGAGGTGGGAGCGGATGAGTGAGGGATCAGATCAAACCGCACCAAACTGGGAGCGCCCTTCCGGCGGGCAGGGCCGGCCGCTGGGTGCCCGGCCTCCCCGGTTAATGAGGCATCTAATGAGGAGCCTGATGCCAGCGCCTGGCCTCGGGCACGTAGGCCGGGGCGGCCCCCACCCAGGACGGCGGTCACACCCAGCGCGCAGGCCCTTATCGGAGGGTCAACAGTCAGGCTGCGGGGGTGCCGCCGCCGGAAAGGGCCTGCAGAAGCCAGTGGCTGCTGGGGTGGATCCTCCGGTCCGGGGGATCCAGGGGGACGACGTGACACCCAGACACGCCCCCTCCCTGATCTGGGCTGCTCCCCGCTGCGCCCAGAGGGACAGCCCTCGCCCGGGTGGCAGCCGGCCAAGGGGCGCGCGGGCGGGCGGGCGAAAGGCCACCGCCGCGGTGGAGGTGGAGGTGGAGGTGGCGTGCGGTCCCTGCAGATACGGCCGCCGCCCGGCCCCCTCCCTCCTCCTCTAGACTCTGGCCGCGGGGACCCGGCGCGCCGCTCCGCCTTTTTTGTATAAAGAGCCTGGGCGGCGGCGGCGGCGGCGGGGGACCCAGGGCCGGGGCGCGCGCGGGGGGCGCACCATGGGCCGCTACTCGGGCAAGACGTGCCGCCTGCTGTCCATGCTGGCGCTCACCGCCGTGTTCTTCGTGGCCGAGCTGGTGTCGGGCTACCTGGGCAACTCGATCGCGCTCATCTCCGACTCGTTCAACATGCTGTCGGACCTCATCTCGCTGTGCGTGGGGCTGGGCACGGGCTACCTGGCGCGGCGCGCGCGGCGGGGGCCCCGCGCCACGTTCGGCTACGCGCGCGCCGAGGCGGTGGGCGCGCTCAGCAACGCCGTGTTCCTCACGGCGCTCTGCTTCACCATCTTCGTGGAGGCGGCGCTGCGCCTGGCGCGGCCCGAGAGCATCGACGACGCGGCGCTGGTGCTGGTGGTGGGCGCGCTGGGGCTGGCGGTCAACGTGGTGGGGCTGCTGGTCTTCCAGGACTGGGCCTCCTGCTGCACCCGCCGCCGCCGCCGCCGCCGCCCAGACCCCCCGCCGCTGCCACCACCTCCTCCTCCTTCAACTGGCGCCCCGGGAGCAGCGGGGGGCCCGCCGGACTCGGGAGTCACCCTGCGCGCGGAGAAGGGGGCGACGGTGCTCACCAACGTAGCAGGTGCCTTTCGGGTGCATCCTCTGCCCTGCCGGGCCCTCCCCATCACGAGGTTCTCCCCTTTCTCTCCTCCCTCCTTCCGTCTCCCCACTCCATGCTCTTTCCTTTCCTCTGGGCTGCAAAAAAGAACCCCGTTTCCTCTGGAGTCGCGCTCCAGCCCCCGAATGCTGAGCCAACATTTCCCCCTGCGATTTCTTGGCATGCAGGGACCTCTGTGTGAATCCTGGATCCGTGGGCCCGCTTTGCGCGCCTCTCCCCTCTCTCCCCACCCCTCCCCGTCCAGAAAGTACAGAATTGATTGTCTGGGAAATTAGTTATTATTGGGCAACGGATATCACGCCCCACTCCTCTCCCCTCTTTCCTTCTTCCGATGTGAGCTGCTGCACTTTTCTCTCTCTCTCTCTCTCTACCCCCCACTTTTTGCCCATCCTTCCCTGGGTGGGGTGGGTGTCGGGGTGGACACCCACCTCTTGGAGTTACAATGGTGGAGACGTGTGAATGGGTCCAAAGGTGGATCGCGAGGCTTCTGTCAAGGCCGGCAGGGCCTGCCTGTTCCTTGGCTCTGAGCCTGTGTGTGTGTGTGTGTGTGTGTGTGTGTGTGTACAGGTATGTGTGTGTCGGGGAGGTCAGATAAGCGAGGGGGAATTGGCAATCACAAGCCTCTGTTTTTTGAGACCGTTGGTTCTTTTCGTTTGTAGAACTTATACACAACACGAGGTTTCTTCTTTGAATGCAGGTGACCCGCTGACCGTCCAGCACGAGCCGGAGGAGAAGGTGAGAAAGGAGAAGAAGTCCGAAGCGCTGAATATCCGAGGTAGGGTTGACCTTGGGCCTTCTGGAAAGCCTGGCAGCCCTGCCCCTGGCCTGCGACGTCTGCGCTCTTCACTCTCTGTCCGCCTCAGAGCCAGTGGGAAAGCGGGCAGGCCGCGTGCGTGCGCGGGCCGGGCCCCGGCTCTTGCCTCATCAGCACATCGATTGGGAGGGAGACACTCACTGCTCTCCACTGACCCTTGCTCAGGAGACCTGCCCCAGCGCTGCCCAGAGGGGTGACCCGCTCCCATGTCTCTGGCTTTTGCCCACCTGTGGGCATGGCTAACCTAAAACACAGCCCATTCTCACTGAATGTCATTTTTTAAAAATATTTTTTATTGACTTTTTACAGAGAGGAAGGGAGAGAGAAAGTCAGAAACATCAATGAGAGAGAGACATTGATCAGCCGCCTCCTGCACACCCCACTGTGGAGATGTGCCTGCAAGCAAGGTACATGCCCCTGACCGGAATCAAACCCGGGACCTTTCAATCCACAAGCCGACGCTCTATCCACTGAGCCAAACCGGTCTTGGCAGGAAGGGGGATAGGTGGGCAGCTAGTCATTGCTGAATGACCTTCCTGGCCTCCGTTATTTCTGCCCACAACCTGCTTCCTTGATGGGTCTGTTGACTCCCTTGAATCGCCACTTCCAGGTTTAAAGTGGGGGTTCTGGGGAGACACGTGGCAAGGCACATCCCTAGCGTTCCTCCTCCCAAGAGCTCAAGGTCACAGTGCGGGGCCAAGGTCAGCCTTGGGGGTTCAGAGGGGAATTTCTCACCAGGCACCAACATCTGGTCTTTCCAACTTTTCAGACAATGACTGCCTTGCTTTGGGTCGATGCCCGACCTTGATTTTGAGAATTTCAACAGAGACCATGCTGCCTTTTACTTTCAGGTGGTTTTGGGAAAGACGAGGGCTTAGATGGAAATAATGTGAAGACTAATTAATAATCCAGGAAACGTCTGTATTTTTGAGAGTCTCACACCTGTTTTATAAAGTGATACCCAGCATGGATCTATAGGAGAGATGAGAAAAATAACAACATGTGAGCTCCTAAAAAACTCTAAGTGAATTAGTTTTAGAAATTGAACTACCACAGAGAATTTTTTTATTTAGTTATTTAGTTTTTATCTATTTTTTAATATGTTTTATTGATTTTTTTTTACAGAGAGGAAGGAAGAGGGATAGAGAGTTAGAAACATCAATGAGAGAGAAACATCAATTCATCTGCCTCCTGCACACTCCCTATTGGGGATGTGCCCGCAACCAAGGTACATGCCCTTGACCTGAATCGAACCTGGGACTCTTCAGTCCGAAGACCAATGCTCTATCCACTGAGCCAGACCGGTTAGGGTTAGTTTTTATTTTATTATGAAATTTACTAAGGGGAAATTCTTGAAGGAGAACAGGATATATATAGACATTTCTAAATAATGAATTAACATTTTTAAGCTCTGAAGTCTCACACCCATAGAGTCAACCAATGATGAGGAAGGCTTTAAGCTTATTCAATAGTTTTGGGGTTTGAAACGATATATGACTGAGTGACAGGATTTTGTTCTGGAGAGTAGATAATCTGCTCTTCTCAGTAGTTGGGAAAGTTTCTTTTAAGATCTTCAGTCCCTCACCCATTATTTTTATTATTTTTTAATTTTTAAAAATGTTAATTTTCAACTGCAGTTGACATTCAATATTATTTCGTATTAGTTTCAGGTGTACAGCAGTGTGGTTAGGCAATTATATAATTTACAACAGGAGACTTTCCAAAGAGTGGTGGTGAGTCTTTTTGGAGAGAGAATCTGTAATTTAAAAAAAAAAATCACTATCCTTGTATCTATCTTTCTTGTTTTAGATTCAGTTCAAAAAACAGATATGGTAGGTTTTCCATTTTGAGTTCACCATCCCATCGCTTTGACTCTCTGAAATCACTAAAACTATATTTTAAAAAAAAATTGAATCCAGCCGAAATGGGTTTGGCTCAGTGGAGAGAGCTTCAGCCTGCAGACTGAAAGGTCCCAGGTTTGATCCTGGTCAAGGGCACGTATCCTGTTTGCCGGCACATCCGCTGTAGGGAGCATGCAGGAGGCGGCTGATTGATGTCTCTCTCTCTCATCGATGTTTCTAACTCTCTATCCCTTTCCCTTCCTCTCTGTAAAAAATCAATAAAATATATATATACATATATATATATTTTAAAATTTGAATCCATCCTGCTCTTGCTACCCAAAACAAACAGCCACAGATCTTTACTCCTGAGCAGGGAGTGCCGCGCGGCCCCTGAACTTGGCCATGTGCATCAGGGATCTTGCTTTCTTCCGGCAGGTGTGCTTTTGCACGTCATGGGCGACGCCCTGGGCTCGGTGGTGGTGGTGATCACGGCCATCATCTTCTATGTGTGGCCCCTGAAGGAGGAGGATGCCTGCAACTGGCAATGCTACATTGACCCCAGCCTGACCATCGTCATGGTGATCATCATCTTGTCGTCTGCCTTCCCCCTCATCAAGGAGACCGCCATCATTCTGCTGCAGATGGTCCCCAAGGGGGTCAACATGGAAGAGCTGAGTAAGTCAGGCTGGTCTGATCCGGAACCACGGGCCACTTCCTGTTCTCGAGGCCAAAGGGCCTTATTCCAGAGCAGTGTTTGCGGCCGTCTCCTCAGTCCTTCATATCAGCGGTGGAGACGTCCCTCGTCCCTTGGAGCTCAGTGAGATGAATCACAGCTCCAGGGGCCAAAGGTCCTTTGCAGCCTATGATTCTGGGACTCACCTGTACATTTCATTGTATTTTATTTTATTTATTTTTAATATACTTTATTGATTTTTTTAAAATGAGGAAGGGAGAGGGATAGAGAATTAGAAACACCAATGAGAGAGAAACATCCATCAGCCGCCTCCTGCACACCCCTCACTGGGGATGTGCCCGCAATCAGAGTACATGCCCTTGACCGGAATCGAACCTGGGACCTTTCAGTCCACAGGCCATCGCTCTATCCACTGAGCCAAACTGGTTTCAGCTCACCTGTACATTTAAAAAATATATTATGTATTGATTTTAGAGAAAAAGGGAAAGGGAGAGGGAGCTAAAACATCAATGATGAGAAAGCATCATTGATCTACTGCCTCCTGCAGAATCGGGGATCGAGCCCACAACCTGGGCATGTGCCCTGACCAGGAAATTGAACTGTGATCTTGATGCTCAACCACTGAGCAACCCCAGCTGGGCTCGCCTGCACATTTTTTGAGAATGTAGTGCTCAGGCAATACCTGTTCCTGGACTACGTACCTGGGCTACCTTCCTTCATGTCAAGGATTTATTTTCATCCAAATAAGGTGAACTCCATTTTTATTCTCCCCATTCTGAGACCATGAATCTCTTGTGTTCTAGATCCTGCTTTCAGGTTGATTAAAAAAAAATTTTTTTTTTAATTGATTTTTAGAGAGAGAGGCAGGGTGAAGGAGAGAGAGAGAAAAACATGGATGTGAAAGAGAAACATCGCCCAGCTGCCTCCTGCATGCCCTCTACTGGGGATCGATGCCTGCCACCCAGGCATGTGCCCTGACCTGGAATCAAACTGGCAGCTTTTTGGTGCATGGCACACCGTCACCTGAGCCACACTGGCCAGGGCACCCTAGGTATTTTTCCTTGATCTTAAACTTACTTTTTTGAGTGGCCTTTTATGGCCTAACCATGTTTGGTTGAGGAATTCCAAGGGGAGAAAGATGATGGGGCACTGTACTTGTAGAGCTGAGTAGGTGAGGCTATTTTTCTTCCTGTTATTCTTTTTTTTTTTTTTAAATCTTATTGATTTTGTACAGAGAGGAAGGGAGAGGGATAGAGAGTTAGAAACATCAGTGAGAGAGAAACATCTATCAGCTACCTCCTGCACGCCTCCTACTGGGGGTGTGCCTGCAACCAAGATACATGCCCTTGACCGGAATCGAACCTGGGACCTTTCAGTTTGCAGGCTGATGCTCTATCTACTAAACCAAATCGGTTTTTGCTGTTCCTGTTATTCTTTTTATTTTTATTTTTAAACATATTTTATTGATTTTTTTACAGAGAGGAAGGGAGAGGGATAGAAAGTCAGAAACATCGATGAGAGAGACATCGATCAACCGCCTCCTGCATGCCCCACACTGGAGATATGCCTGCAACCAGGATACATGCCCTTGACTGGGATGGAACCTGGGACCTTTCAGTCCGCAGGCTGATGCTCCATCCACTGAGCCAAACCGGTTTTGGCTCTTCCTGTTATTCTTAGTTAAATAGGTCATTTTGCTGAGAATGCTTAAAAAGTCCCCTTCCCCATCCCCACTCCCCATCCCGGAAGTAGTTCCATGTTTCAGTCCTAGCTCTCCCCTGAGCTGTTCTCGCCCTCCCCTGTCCTAGTGCGGAAGCTGGCGGCCATGCCGGACATCAGCAGCGTCCATGAGGTGCACGTCTGGGAGCTCATCAGTGGGAAGATCATCGCCACGCTGCACATCAAGTACCACAAGGACAGGGGCCACCAGGACGCCTGCCGGAAAATCCGCGAGCTCTTCCACGGGGCGGGCATCCACAACGTGACCATCCAGTGTGAGGCCGTGGACGCGCCGCCGCGGCCCCTGGAGCCCAACGACCCGCTGGCCCTCTGCAGCTCGCCCTGCGTCTCCAAGGGCTGCGCCCCGCACCTGTGCTGCCCCCTGCGGGCACTGCCCCTGGCCCACGTCAACGGCTGTGCCGAGCACAACGGCTGTCCCCCTCCGGACGCGCCCCGGGGCCAAGGCCGCGGGAGACCGGCCGTCTCGGAGGTGGCGATTGAAGTGTCTCCCGATGGCCGTGCCGTCACCAAAGCGTTGGAGGACCAGTGTTATGTCAACAGCACCCACTTTTAAGCCGGAGAAGCGGACTAGACAGACTTGGGACCTACAGCTGGGCCTGTGGGAATTTCCCTGTGCGTTGCAGGCACCGACCATCGTCCCCAGGGTGGTGTCCACTCTGCGGTCAGGGAGGGGCCGGCTGCATGGCACGCTCCTTGGCCGTGTCTGTGAGTTTGTACGTGACCGTGACGGGGGGCCTGGAGGTCTCATGCTGCTCTTCCAGAGTTTTCGTCTGCTCCTTGATTTTTCTGAAGCAACCCGCCCTGGTGTGTGTGTGTAGACACGGCTGGGACTCAGTGACTGTGTGGACACGGGACTCAAAGTCGTTTGAGCAAATAAACGAAAGGCTTTCAGCGTCTGAAGGCCTTCGTTTTACAGCGATCAGAGCTTCCAGCTGACTCTCAGGGGAGCTCATGGCCAAGTACATGGCACAAACTTCAGAGCCATAATGGCTGTTTTTTTTGTTTTTGTTTTTTGTTTTTGTTTTTGTTTTTGTTTTCCGTTCCACTGGAAGATGATAAAAGAGGAAGAACAGTCTTGTCACTGCAGCAGTTTTTCCTTTGCATTTTTTGGAATAAATGTAAGATGGACGCCTATTAAGGTAGAGAGCACTTTCAGAACCTGAGAAAAAGTGGAGTTTATGGAAGGGGAATTGGAGGGAGGGAGAACAGAGCCGGAAGAAACTGCTCTGGGGCCATTTCACTTTGTGAGGTGGAAAGAAAACGGATGTTTCTGCTGTGAACTGGGCGTTTCAAGTGTTGAAAGATATAGAATATTTTTCTTTTTTTCCACTTGGAAGTATAGGAATATTTCTACTTAAGTATGACACAAGTACCTTCATACTGTCTTTTTGAGATTTGGTCCATTGGGACTGCTTTCATTTATCTGCTTAATAATGACTTATTTGTCCAAATTTCCTTTGAGTCTTTTTTTTTTTTCTTAATATGATCACATTCATCTATGAGGCATTTACTAGGAGAAAAATGAGCACTTCCTGGTAGAAGGATATATATAATGTTCTGTACTCGTTCCTGCACCCAAATTAAGCTAGGTTGATTTTTTCTTTAATTAGACATATTTAAAAATATTTATTACAATTGCCAACTAAAAGCTTAATGGAAAAGCATATGGAAATGAGAAGGAATTGCATTGCTGACTTTACCAGATGTGTTTTGAGGAGCTTAAACTTTTATGTGTCTGACCCGTGTTATCAAGTTCTAGTACATTTATTAGACTCTGATTCGGATCCGTAACCATAACCGACCTGTGTTAGTGGTGGAGAAGCATCTGCCTTGCATTTAACACATAGTTCAGGCAGAATCCTTTCATCAGAACAGTCTCACAAATAGGTTGGAGAAAATGGGAGGTACCTCACAAGAAAACTAGAATCTTCTTTGATGGGTTGCAAAAGTTGACTGAAAATGACCTCCCTTCTGAGGCCCTAAGCATCGAAAGTGCTGGGTTGGTAACAGAAAAAGCACTCACATTTCTCAGCACCATCACTAAATAAAAATAATAATAAATAATAATAATAAAATTCTAAGGCTAAAATAAGTAAGCATCTATCCTTAGTAGGATAAGAATAGTTTTATTCCTGGAAAATCTATTATCTGAGTTTAAATTGGCCATGAGTTAGGCAAACTAGAAAAATACCTAAATATGTTTTATCTCTAGGAGTGTATTGGACTAGGTTGTATATGCTTATTGCTTAAAACAAAAAAAAAGGGGGGGAGGGGAGAATATAGGACATCCTTTTATTTTTAATATTAAAAGTGTGGCAGGGACTCCCACAAAACAGAGGGTAACGTGTGGACCCAGTTCTCCTAGATAAATGTTATTTGAAAGGTCCGTCTGGAGCCAGAGAAGAAATTTGTCTCTCCCTCCCAAATTTGAAGGTTGGATTTGATTTCAGGTTATTTTGCTTTTGTTAAAAGAGAGAAATGATCGGTTTCTAATGTTTGTGCTACTGGCTACAGGAAAGCATGTTTATTTTCTGGAAAGGAAAAGGCACTTAATAATCCAGTCTCATTAAGTCTAACCTCAGGAAAGTATCTTTCTTTTTTTAAATATGTTTTTTTTTATTTTTTTACAGAGAGGAAGAGAGAGCTAGAAACATTAATGAGAAACATCAACCAGCTGCCTCCTGCAGGCCCCCTACTAGGAATGTGCCCGCAACCAAGGTACATGCCCCTGACCAGACTCAAACCTAGGACCTTCCAGTCTGCAGGCTGAGGCTCTATCCACTGAGCCAAACCGGTTTCGGCAGGAAAGTATCTTATGAATATACCAAATTATGCAGAAGAGCTGAATGTGATATAATACCGTCATAAGACATTTTGACTGAGTGCATTTATTAATGTCCAAGCAAGCTAAGCAAGTGCAATATTTTTGTAAATATATTTTATTGATTTTTTTACAGAGAGGAAGAGAGAGAGATAGAGTTAGAAACATCAATGAGAGAGAAACATGGATCAGCTGCCTCCTGCACACCCCTCACTGGGGATGTGCCTGCAACCAAGGTACATGCCCTTGACCGGAATCAAACTTGGGACCTTTCAGTCCGCAGGCTGACGCTCTATCCACTAAGCCACACCAGTTAGGGTGCAAGTGCAATATTTTTGTGACGGGTTGGGTGCATTACTTACCACCTCAGGCGCTGTGGTGCCTGCTGTGGCTGTTTTGACTTGGTTTCCCTTGGCCTTTAGTTGTCCTGCACTTTAATTCTCCCAGGAAATGCCCAGGGCTTCTTTCTCCCTTTGAATCGGCCCTGCTTGGTGGCAGTAGCAGCTGATAAACAGCGGATTTAAACAACTCTGTTTTCATCTCTGATATGAAAAAAAAAATAATACTGTCACTCAGTTTAGTGTCCCTGTGTACTTAGGTGAATTCCAGAAAATTGTCTCCCTTTTTTTCAGAACTGGAAATGGTTTTTTAAAAAGTCTAGGACACCATCTGCGTGCGGTCAGCCGGCGTGTTAGCCTGAAGGAGGCAGGGATTAACATTTTGCATTGCTCCTCTGCCCTTTTATTTCTCCAGAGAGTTCTTTCCACAGAATCTCAGCGCAGCTGCAGGAAGCACTACCTCCACTTTTATTTTCCAACTTTCCATTTGCTTTTGAAAAGAGAACTGAATTTTTTTCATGATAATTGGCCATCATGAATATCCATAGGGCTACCAGGCTGATGGGGGAAAAAATGTATTATCTCTTTAAATTTTTTTTGATAAAATATCAATAAAATAGAGAAACATTGTTTGAAGAGCAATGAAAGATATTCTCCATATTTAGATACTTTTTTTTTCTTTTGCCACCAGCTAACTGAATTCTAGTTTAGTAAATCAGAGCTTCAGTAGGAATGGTGCTTTGAACCTCAGAGAATTATTGAGGTCGATTGTGGACTGTAATACAGCAGCTGCCCTGGGAGGTGGTAAGGGCTTTGGATCTGGACTTCGCTGACATGTTGACCCGGCTGATCCCCTGTTGTGTGCGCCTATCTTGTGATTGCAGAATTTTAGCAGCTTCCCTGGCCTCACCCACAACATGATAGTGTCACAGCCCCCTCCACCCCCATTGGACAACCGACAATGTCTTCAGACATTGCCACATGTCCCCTGGGTGAGGGGGGGGGAGGGAGGCAGAGGATGCCCTTGATCTGAACTGCTGACTCAATCAATCCTCTCTTTTAGAATATATTGTAAAAGATGAGATCAAACTGTTTATAAAAATTATAATTTGTAAGCATTATAATTTATAAGCATTATAATCATGCCCTCTCTACATAAGAACTTTATATATTTAAAGAAAAAATATAATCTGTACAAAAGGCCTTACAAATTTGATTGTATAGATCCGTCTTTACGACGTGGAATGAAATGAAGAAAAAAAGCATTGCACTCACTGGTCTGTGATGATCTCTTCAACTCGTGAATATTCTCAGCCTGATGTGCCCACTACAAAGTGGCACCCAATAATATTAGACCATTGATATCATTGAGTCTTTGGGGTCAAGGTGCCTAATTCTCTGCCAGTTTTTAAAATATATATATATTTGTATTGATTTCAGAGAGGAAGGGAGAGGGAGAGAGAGAGAGAGAAACATCAATGATGAGAGAGAGTCACGGATT